>PVIC010009614.1:0-45231 GCA_004025085.1 Thryonomys swinderianus
TCAAAAAAGAAAGGGACAGAGAAGTCCTGAGTGGCCTCCCTCTGTTGGCACAGGCATACACAGATGATCCCCTTTCCTTTGGTACTTCAGGGTTTCCGGCATTCTCAGGTCTGTGTGAGAGAGAAGGGAAGACAGGTGTGGTGCACATACCTATAATACCAGCTCAGTGCACATTCAAGACAGGAGGATTGCAAGTTCAAACTCAGCCTTGGCAATGTAGTAAGATCTTGTCTCAAAATAAAAATTTTTAGAAAAGAAAAGGATGAGAGGAATGTGGAAGTGCCCCCTCCTTCCAGTGCAGGGTGGGGTGGCCCTGGGTTACACCCCTGCAGAGGTCAGGCCTGGTGAGTGTGTGTGGGCCTGAACTTGAGGCTGGCCCTGAACTTGAAACCCAGCTGTCGGTTCCAGGTTATCATCGGGAGCATCTTCGAAGTCATCTGGGCTGTCATAAAACCTGGCACATCCTTTGGGATCAGTGTGTTACGAGCTCTCAGGTTACTGCGTATTTTCAAAGTCACAAAGTAAGTCTTTGGAGTCCTTTCAGACAAGGGTGAGGATGGGGAACAAAGCGGGGTGACCCCCAGAAAGTCAGGGCCTCGCGGTTTTCTCTTCCTGGCCCAGCCTCACGCTCGTCTGGCCTCTGCTGGTAGGTACTGGGCATCTCTCAGAAACCTGGTCGTCTCTCTCCTCAACTCCATGAAATCCATCATCAGCCTGCTGTTCCTTCTCTTCCTGTTCATTGTCGTCTTTGCCCTGCTGGGAATGCAACTCTTCGGTGGCCAGTAAGTACGCAGCAGCATTCCAGCCTCTGTTTCTCTAGGGTGCTGCCCAGGGCTCCCCACTCTGGACATCTGGGACCTTCCTCCTGAGCCAGATGTCTGCTGCAGTCATCCAGGTGGGCGAGGCCCTGGGTACCATTTAGAATACTGTCCCGGAGACAGAGATGCTACAGATGTTGCCCTGGAAACAAGATGCTGAGCAGGCCCTCAGCAGAAGCAGGGCTCATGTGAATGTCTGTGTCGTCCCCACAGGTTTAACTTCGATGAAGGGACTCCCCCTACCAACTTTGATACCTTCCCTGCAGCAATAATGACAGTGTTTCAGGTATGCTCTTCACTGCCTCTGAGCCGACATCTCTTAGCATCAGGGATGAAAAAACCTGCTTTGCTCTCGAGCAGCTCCCCCCTCTGAGATTCTGTGTGTTGCCGTGGACTTTTCTCACTGTTTTACAGTGCAAATGTTATTATTACTGAGATGCAGTGAGGCTGACAGGTCAGGAGACAAAGTCATTGAAAATCCAAGTCACAGACAGGCACGGTGTCTTAGACCTATAATCCTGGCTCTGTGGGAGGCTGAGGCAGGAGGGTTGCAAATTCCAAGCCAGCCAGAGCAATTTGTTGACTTGCTGAATGCTTCTTGCAAAATCAAAAATTCAAAGGGCTGAGGAACCGCTGGGCATGGTGACACATGCCTGTAATCCCACCACTTGGGAGGCCAAGGCAGGAGAATAAATACAAGTTTGAGGACAGCCTGGGCTACACAGTGAGTTGTAGCAAGAATCTGTCTCAAAAAAGGAGGGGGCTGGTATGGAGCTCAATGAGAAGGCCTTGTGTTCAATCTCAGCACCACAAAGATGGAAAGAAGGAGGGACAGACAAAAGGAGAAAGAAAAGACAGCTTGTTATTCATGCCAAGCCATGTAAGAAGTGTTGTGAGATGGAGAGAAGAGGAGAAACGTGGGTAGGAGCATTGATTATGGTCTCTGTAGTGAGCAACAGATGGGCCCCACCTGTTATGTCAGCAGGCTGTGGGGCACAGCTCTGCCCCAGCTGTCTGGCACCGGGCCTGAGTGTTAGGGCACCCAGCAGAGCTGAGTGCCCAGCAGAGGAGGTAGCCTGCCATGAGCTCCACACTGCTTGGTTTGCATTTTTAAAGCATACCCAGGGCATAATGGTGCATCCCTGGAATCCCACCACGCTGAAACGCTGAAGTAGGAGGATCTCAAGTCCAAGAGTGGATTGGACATCTTAGCAAGACATGTCCCAACATAAAAATAGCTAGGGATGGGCTGGAGATTTAGCTCAGTGGTTCCAACACCTGCCTAGCAAGAGCAAGGTCCCTGGTTCAATCCCCATTAACCACATACAACAATCCTGGGTGTGGTAACTCACACCCACCAGCAGTCAGTACCACACACTATGGTGCAGGGGCATGGTGGCTCACGTCTGTAATCCCAGCACTCAGGAGGCAGAGGCATGAGGATTGCTGAGTTTAAGGCTTCCCTTGGCTACTTAGTGAGCTCAGGGCCAGCCTGAATTACGAAGCAAGACCCTGTCTCAAAAAAAAAAAAATAGGGATGAAATTCAATCCAAAGGCCCTGAGTTCAAACTCCATTACACCCCAAAATTGAAATACATATATTTGCGTATATTGCATATATATATACATATATGCAAAAGAAAGTACTGTGCCTAGCAGCCCACTGTGGCAGATCCAGCTAGGGGAATGTCAGGATACAGAGGCCAAAAGGCCGAGGACTGCCAGTGCAGGGCTCCAGACCCTTTCCCGGGGTTCCTCCTGGAGAGGCAGGAGACCTCCAAGGGAGTGGAGAGGGGCTGCCGTGAAGCGAAGCCCCAGCCCCTCTCAGGGCCCATGGGCCGCGCTGTAGCAGGGTGTCAGCGATGTCGCGGCCAGGGAGGGGCCTGGGCTCCACAACATGGGTGCAGAGGTGCTGCTCAATACCCACCCCCAGGCACAGCCGGGCCTGGGCCCGCAGAGCCAGTGCCCCGGACGCGGCCAGCACCTCACTCCACATCCCTGCAGCTAGGAGGGAACTTGGAACTTTTTTGTAGTTTTCATTTTTTCATCGTATTTCCATCAGCCCATGTTTGCAGCACGAAGCAGTTACACTCCTGCTGGCTGCGGGCACAGCACATAACGCGTCTCACTTCCTCCGTCAGCACCCCCAGCTCTCAGTCCCCTGGCTGTTTGTGAAAGATCAAACTTCTTCTTTCCTACTATCCATTATTTATTTTGCTCTTCAGTTTATTTATATTTTGGGTGTCTCACGTAAGAGAACTTGTGGAAATGTTTTCTTTATTTTTTCTTCTTACTTGACACGTAGTGAGTGACACATTGGAGTGTGGCCCAGTGGGAGAATGACAGCATACACAAGACCCTGGGTTCTATCCTGAACACCAGATAATTGTAATAATAATAAAATAGGCATATTTATGGGCTGCAGTGTGATTGTTCAGTATATCCATCAAATCAGGAAAATTAAGATTTCCGTCTCTTTATTTGTATTGAGAACCTTTAGCTCCTATCTGTGTGTGTGTGTGTGTGTGTGTGTGTGTGTGTGTGTGTGTGTGTGTGGTACTAGGAGTTGACCACAGGGCCTTCTCACTGAGCTTCATCCCCAGCCCCTTTTTGAGTTTTTATTTTGAGGCAGGGCTAGAACTTGCAATCCTCCTGCCTCAGCCTCCCAAGTGCTGTGGTTACAGGTGTGCCCCCCTACACCCAGCAGCCTCCACCTCTGGTAATCGTGACTGTACTCCTGCCCCCACAACCTCACGTTCTCTGGCTTCGGCACAGGAGTAAACACACAGCATTCATCTGTTGCCTGGCTTGTATCTTGTGATACCGTTTCCAGGACATTTTCTTCCAAGTAGCCATGCCCACCCAGGCCTTTTCCTGTGCGTCCTGTGCGTCCTGGTAGCCCAGCCCCTCACCCCTCTGTCTGAGGCTTTCCCTGGTCAGCAGCACCCCTGGGCCCAGGCACAGGTCCAGACGTACAGGTGGATTCTGTGCACCTGACCAGGCTGCCTAGTGCCCTCCCTTCTTCCCTTGCCTCGCTGCCCCGCCCCCTGCTGGTGTTTCTGATGACCCCGCTCAGGCATACTCTGCTGCACTCAGCCCTCAAGTCCAGGTTGGCCTCTGGCCCAGGGCGGCATGTGTGCCGGGCACCCCGTGGCCGGATCGCTCGGTTCCAGGGACCGGGAGGAGCGGAGATGAATGCTGATGTCCACTCCTTGCCTGCTACGAGGCCCTGGGAGAACGCCAAGGCTAGGAAGCAAAACAGTAGTCATCTGTCTCGCCCCAGGGAGGGAAGGTTCTCTGGCTTGTGATGATGGCTTTCTTGCTGTGTCCTCTTGTGGTGGAGAGATACCTGTTCTCTCCTGTTCTTCTTTTTGTTTGTTTTTCATGCTGGAGATTGAACTCAGGACCTTTGCACTGAACTACATCTCTAGCCCTTTTTCATTTTTTGAGACAGGGTCTCCCTAAGTCACTAAGTTGTTCAGGCTGGGCTCACACTTGAGATCCTCCTGTCTCAGCCTCCCAGAGTTCTGGCATCACAGCTGTGCACTACCTCACTTGGCTTCTCACCCTCTTCAAGGGCTGTCAGGAACCCCATCATGAGCACCTACCCTCAGTCTTCAGTGTCACCCTAACCACCTGGCCAGGCGCCATCTCCAGCTCCCTGGCTTGGGGAGTTAAGCTCTCCACAGCTTCGTTTGAAGGAAGCCCTGCTGAATTCTCAGCAGAACAGGGGCACAACAGTACAAGGAGGCATATGATCCCCTGTACCCCTTTTCCCAGCAGCCAGGTTATAGCCCGTGGTAGGGACAGCCCTCCCTGCGGTGGGGTGGGGCACCGGCAGGGCCAGTGACAGCCTCGCCGGGCTGGCGGCTCTCGCACAGCGGCCCTCCCACGCGAGCGGGCTGAGGCCGGCACATCTCCCCGCAGATCCTGACGGGCGAGGACTGGAACGAGGTCATGTACGACGGGATCAAGTCCCAGGGCGGCGTGCAGGGCGGCATGGTGTTCTCCATCTACTTCATCGTGCTCACGCTTTTCGGGAACTGTATCCTTCCTGGGGACACGGGGACACGGGGGTGAAGGGTCCCCGGCCCCAGCACGAGTGTCCCTCCTGCCGCTGCTTTCCCTGACTCTCACGTCAGACACCCTGCTGAACGTGTTCCTCGCCATCGCTGTGGACAACCTGGCCAACGCCCAGGAGCTGACCAAGGTGCAGCTTCAGGGACCATGTGGCGCGGCCGCCTGCATGCAGGGCAGGGCGTGGGGCGGGGCTGGGGGACAGCAGGGCAGACCCACGGAGACCCCTCCCCTCCCACACTGAAGCAGACCCCAAAACAAGCCAGTTCCAAAGCAGAGAGGGCAGAAGGGAAAATGTAGCAAACTCCGCCCAAGGGCCCATGTAGGGAAACCAGGCAGGAAACTGGGTGTGGTAGCATGTGCTTGCTTTCCCAGCACTCTGGGGGGCTGAGGCAGGAGAATCACAAATTCGAGCCCAGGCCAGGTAACTTTCAGATTTAGCAAGATCCTGTCAAAATAAACATTAAAAAGGGATGGTCATGTAGCCATGCAGGCCTGGTGTTCAATCCCTCATGATCAGGGACGGGGTGAGAAGAAAAGGGGGAAATAAATTGGACTCCGTGGGCACTGTGACCCTCCAAAAGGTTGGGACAGGAAGTAGGTTGCAGGGACCCAGGTGGCTGGCCCCACCCCCGTGACCCTGGGGCATCAGAGCTGTGGCAAGGCGCAGGTTGGAGTGGCCGAGAAGCATGTGTCCTCTCTGTGCGCTGGTCACCTGCGAGAGCCGGGCAGGGCCGCGGTCTGCACCTGCCAACCTCTGAGGGACAGCGAGCATGAGCAGGACACCGAGGCCCCGCCTCCGAGCCCTCGGGCCCAGGTGCTGGCCTCACTCCCCGGCAGCAGAAGTCGATGAGATGATGCGTGTGGTGTCCGGCACTGCTGTAGCCCCTCCCTTTTCTGCTTTTCTGGGTTTTTTATTTATTTTTTATTTTTTTGCTTTTTGGAGACAGGGTCTCGCTTTGTAGTTCAGGCTGGCCCTGAGCTCACTATGGTGCCCAGGCAAGCCACCACAAACTCAGCAATCCTCCTGCCTCTGCCTCCCGAGTGCTGGGATTACAGGCGTGAGCCACCACGCCCAGCATTATATGTGGTAACCGGGGATTGAACTCAGGTCCTTGCGCTTGCGAGGCAGGCGCCAGAACCACTGAGCTAACCCTCCGGCCCTTCTGGGGTTTTTTGAGACAAGGTCTCACTACATAGCCCAGGCTGGCCTTGAACTCACTGTGTAGCTCAGGCTGGCCTCACACTCTCGGTCATCTTCCTGCCTGTGCCACCTGAGTGCTAGCATAATGGGTGTGCACCACCCCACCTAGTTAATAGTCTCTCCTTTACAGAAGGGGGAACTGAGGCCGAGAAGGACAGTCTCACCCCACAGATGCCCTGTAGCAGGCGCTCTGCGGAGCACTAATTGCACTTGTGCTCAGTGCTCCGGAAACGCAGGCTATAAGGGCGACGTGCCCTAGGTCTCAGGCCAGAGCCCTGCTCTCCAAGGGGGAGGCCAGGATGGGAGCCCAAGGCAAGCTAGCAGTGATAGAAACCAAAATAATACCTGCAGAAAAGCTGCGTTTCTCATGTGCCAGGCACCAGTAACTGCGAGGGGGATGGGAGCCATGCTTTCCCCATGTCACAGATGGGAGACAGAGGCCACAGAGGTTAAGTGACTTTTCACACAACTAGGATCTGAAAAAACAGACACAGTCCCTCACAGGGCAGAGAAAAGGTCAGAGAGAAGTGGGGAGGAGAAACCATCTGTGAGCGGGGTCCCTTAGGGCAGCCTTGTACTCTCTGCAAGCAGTCAGGCACAGGGGAGACGACATTCCTTTCAGCACCATAGTTCATGCCCCTGGGACAATCCATGAGCAGGGCCACCAGGAATGGTTGCACAGTGCACAAAAGAACCTCCTCAAGGAGGGGCCTTCAGGCTGCAGTCCAGCACGGGTGAATCAGACCAGCAAAAGAAACACCAGAAGGGGACCCACTTTGCTGCTGAGAGGTGGGGTGTGAGGAACAAAGACATCTTAGAAGCTAGCCACGGTCGGCCGCGTGGAGTGAAAAGAACATGTCACATGGGCAAGGTCTTCCTCCCAGGGCTCAGCTTCACAGCCCCATCCCCAGGGCCCAGAAGTATCTAGGACATGGTCACAAAGCAGACTGAGCCCACAGTGCCAAACCTCCATCTGCCAGCCCTGGCAGGAGATGGAGAGTTTCCCAGCATCCCACAGGCCTGGGAGAAACAAATCTCCACCGCACCCGGCATCCAGTCACCAGCCTGGCCCCCGCGGGCCTGCTGGAGTGTTCCACCCCAGGGTCCCCTGTAGGCCCTTCCCAGGAGCCCAGGGGAGCATCCTCCATCCTACAAGCTGAGATTAAGAATCTCCTGGATGCAAAAGCTCAACAAAATAGGAGACAGGGATTCAAACTGTGGGTAAGAGATGAAAAACCCAGACAAATTGGGGAAAATACGTAGCTCGTCACGTGGCAAGGACTGCAAAGGAGAGACACAAAGTGGGGAAGGTTGGGAAAAACTGGAATCTTGGATGAGAGTTATAAGACACAATAGTCAAGAGAATTCCTGAGGCCCCGCAGCAGCTAAGGCAGAGCTAGGATTTGAATCCTCGCCTTCTGGAGGTGGAACTAGTGCTTTAGCTGCTGTGCACTGCTTCCTTAAAGGTGAGTGCATTTCACACTCACCCTAGGGGCTTGATGCAAATCCAGACACCAGGCAGAAGCCTGGTCCTGTGGCTGCTTCCAGGGGCCTGGGAATCTGCATTTCCAGTACCGGCTGGCAGAGGGAGCAGGGTTCTCAGCAGGACCCTGGGCATGGTGCCCAGAGAGGTCCCCAGGTGGCTGGGTCAGGGGCAGTTTGCTTCCAGCCCAGGAACTCGGGCAGGCAAGGGCAGCATGCACACTGAAACCGCCAGGCTTCCCTTACTGGGGTTTGTGTCTGCCTGTTTCTGTTGTGTTTGTTGACTTTGCTGATTAATAATGAGACAGTGTACGATGGCTTAAGGAGGAGGTAAAGTCCAACAGGCTCTTTGTGGGGATGCATTGTGCTTCCCCCTCCCAGTAGCTCTCTGAACCCAGCTACCCCAGCTGCCCCACCCACCGTGGGGCTGAGAATGCAGGGACCTCGTGTGCCAGGGACTCGGCTTTTCTGTGTGTGATGCTGCTGGGCAGTCGGGGGAGGGCAGTTCTGAGGGCTCCGCCCACTGGGCAAGCGCAAGCAAACCTCTGCAGCCCTGCCGAGTGTGGGGCATCTGCCCCGGGAAAGTCTGCTTCGGCTCTTCTGGCTACATGTCAGAGGAGCACAGTGCTGCACGCCTGTCATCCCAGCAGTCTGGGAGGCTGAGGCAGGAGAATCACAGATTTGATCCCAGCCTGGAAAATTCAGTGACTTACTGACATCCTGTTGCAAAATTTTAAGAGAAATGTTTGAAACAGCATCGTGCTATGTAGTTTAAACTGACCTCAAACTCATGGCAATTCTGCCTCAGCACCCCAGTGCTGGGATGACAGGTGTGCGCCATCATACCTCGCTTCAAATTAAAAACAAAAAAAAAATTTAAGGTCTGGGGATGCACCTCAGTGCAGTCTCCAGTACTTGAAAAAATAAAAATAAAAAAGGTGGAGAGTGGGCCCGGAGGGTTAGCTCAGTGGTTCCGGCGCCTGCCTTGCAAGCGTAAGGACCTGAGTTTGATCCCCGGTAACCACATATAATGCTGGGCATGGTGGCTCACGCCTGTAATCCCAGCACTCGGGAGGCAGAGACAGGAGGATTGCTGAGTTCGCGGCGGCTTGCCTGGGCACCATAGTGAGCTCAGGGCCAGCCTGAACTACAAAGCGAGACCCTGTCTCCAAAAAGCAAAAAAAAAAAAAAAAAAGGTGGAGAGTGAGCTTGTGCACAGTGGTTAGCAACACACTTCCCCAACATCGGCTGCCTATTCCCATGTGGAGCTCAGTTCTGATTGGTTACCATCCAGCCCATCCCGCTTTTAAGTACCTCAGAGTCACCCCAGCTCAGCAGTAGGGTGCAAAGCAAGGCCCTGAGGCCTGGCTTTGTGAACAGGGATCTTACGTGCCTCCTAGGATGAACAAGAAGAGGAGGAGGCAGCCAACCAGAAACTCGCTCTGCAGAAAGCCAAGGAGGTGGCGGAAGTGAGTCCCCTGTCAGCAGCCAACATGTCCATAGCTGTGTAAGTTTCCCGGCCTCCCCACCCTCACAGGCAGGGAGTGGGAACGGGGAGGGTGGGTCCTGATGACTGAGTCTTAGAACAGACCCACTGTCTCCCAGTAGATGTTTCATGAGCACCTACTACATGCCCCGCCCTGGTCTCAGCTGGTTTTGCTTTTATAGCTGTTTGAGTCAGGGAGAGAGATCATACATTAGATACGTACATTAGATAGGGCATGATGAGGGGACAAACCTTTTAGGAGTAATGGCTCGTGCAGGAGGATCACAAGTTTGAGCCCCACCTTGGTAATGTATGGGAGGAATCCTGTCTGCCTCAGAAGAAGAGAAGATCTAGGATGTAGCTCTGTGGTAAAGTGCCTGTGGGTTCAACCCCTAGTACTGCACAAAGCGAGACAGAAGAAAGGAAGGAGAGAGCCAGTGTGATTGGAACAAGGTGAGCAAAGGAGAGCAGGAGGCAGATGGAGGCAAAGAGGGTGACAGGCAGGTTGTAGAGAGCCTTGTGGAGTATGGGCAGACTTGGCTTTTGCTCTAAATTAGGTGGGAACCATGGAGGGTTCTACTGTGAGGAACATGCTTTGGGGTGAAGGCAGGTGCTGGGTCAGCAGACCATCCTGGAGACAGTGGGGTGGTCCTTGCCAAAAAGGTGTGGGGACTGGGTGGCCAAGACAGGAGGAGCCCAAGTTTGAGCAACAGCAAGACACTGTCTCCAAAGAGAAAGTAAAAGAGTGGGTCTGTAACTCTGTGGAAGGCCCCGGTTTGATCCCCAGTGCCAAAAGAGAAAAGGATTAATGCCCAAGACCAGGGGTTCTCCTTGGGGCCCGCCCAAGCTTGTTCACACCACAGCCAGGTGGTTAGTTTGCCTCAGGACTTCCCCAAACCCCCAGGTGCCTACGTAGGATGCCCTAGTTGCTTCCTGGGACCCCAGGTAGCCCATGATCCAAATCAGGGGGTCCTGTAGGTGTCTAGGGACTTCTGGGACCTGTTCCAGGCCACTCTCTGCCATGATGGGCCATGCCAAGACTAAGGCCACCCCAGAGAATCATGTGTTGCTATCTGAAGAGCAGGGAGGTCAGGGACACTCACCTGGGCTAAGGTGCCCACTTGTGGGTACAGACATCCGTAGCCCAGAAACCCAGCCAGGCTGAGACGGAGAGCCTCAGTGGGCTGAGACAGTGGTCAAGTGAGTGACCCGTCAGCCGGCCCAAGTGGCCAGGCAGTCAACGGGCAGCCATCGGCCGAGTCACCCCTTCGCCAGAGGGTCTCGGCCAGGCCTAGGGTAGCCCAACCCCGACCCTTGCAGGAAGGAGCAGCAGAAGAACCAGAAGCCGGCCAAGTCCGTGTGGGAGCAGCGCACGAGCGAGATGCGCAAGCAGAACCTGCTGGCGAGCCGCGAGGCGCTCTACGGCTGCGAGCTGGACGCCGACGAGCGCTGGAAGGCCGCGTATGCGCGCCACCTGCGGCCTGACATGAAGACACACCTCGACCGGCCCCTGGTGGTCGACCCGCAAGAGAACCGCAACAACAACACCAACAAAAGCCGCGCTCCCGCCGAGCCAGCGGTAGAGCCGCGTCCCGGCATGCAGGACCCAGCTCGCAAGGCGGCGCGGGGCCACGAGCGCGCGCGGGACCTGGGCCCGGCTGAGGCACGCCGGGCCTGGGCAGGGACCCGCGACGCTGCGCCGGGCCGCGAGGGCCCCTATGGTCGCGAGTGCGAGCTGCCGCCGCCGCGCGAGGAACCCGCGCCCTGGGACGGTGACGCCGAGCGCACCAAGGCCGTGGACCCCGCGCGCAGACGAGCCCGGCCCGGCGATCGAAGCAGGGACAGCCGCGCGGGGTCGCCACGCGCCGGGGACGGGGAGCCGCGCAGGCCGCGAGCGCACCGCAGGCCTGGAGACGACGAGGAGCGCAGACGGCACCGCGAGGCCGAGGGACCCGAGGGCGCAGAGCGCAGGCGGAGGCACCGACACGCTGGGGCCCCGGGTGCCTGCGATGGTGACACGCGAAGGGAGGACAAGGAGCGCAGACATCGGCGCAGGAAGTGAGTGGGGCACGGGCGAGTCGCACAGGGCACCTTCTGCCTCACCCGCTGGGGGCTGGGTCCGAGCTAGTCTTACACCTTGTTAGGAGTCATTCATGGCCCCATTTCCCAGATGGGGAAACGGGAAAGGCCTGTTGTCCAGCTCACGCATCTTTTTGTTTTGTTTTTTGAGATAGAGTCTCACTTTGTAGTTCGGGCTGGCTCTGAGCTCACTATGTAGCCTAGATAAACTTCAAACTCAGCAATCCTCCTGTCTCTGCCTCCTGAGTACTGGGATTACAGGCGTGAGCCACCACGCCCAGCACTGTGGTATGTGGAATTGATTGCCAGTGGGCGTGAGTCACCACGCCCAGCATTGTATGTGGTTACTGGGGATCGAACTCAGGACCTTGAGCTTTCAAGGCAGGCGCGGAACCACTGAGTTAATCCACCGGCCCTTACGCATCTTTTTAATACTGGTTTTTTAAAAATTCAATTCTTTATTGGTACATTTTATATACAGCTCACAACCACACTCAACATTGGGGAATTTGTACCAGTATATGACACGAGTTAATTCTCATTTTTACCTATATCCCCAACCCAACCCACACCCCCACACCCCCTATATACATGTTAAATTTTTGTTTTTATGAGTGCAGAATGATCTTGACATTCCCAATGGGACTCAGTGCATGTGTGCCATGTCTTTTGTCCTTACTGTGTCGCCCCCGTCCCTCGTGTGCCTGTGTTGGGAATCGAACCCGGCACTCCTGCCTACAGTTTTTTAAGATTTGACTCCAGTTCTGGAAGCTGTGAGATCCACAGACACAGCAACACTATCTGCACAAACCTGTGAGGGCATCCGCAGTGAGACAGACCACATGGGAGCTCAGTCCCTTTTACAGAGCAAACAAAATCATCCTGATCTCATCCACTTCTAGTTACCTACCCAAAGCCCCAACCCCAACAGTATATGACCCAGGGGTGTCTGTTCCCAGCACATGAATTGTGGTATACATATTGCAATCCCAGCAGAGGCTTTCTGAGAAATGACCGAGAAACGGTACCCAGGCCAGGGTCTCGAGTCAGGCTTACGAGAGGAGCTGTCAGAAAAGAAAGCTGAACTTCGTGTGCTAAGGTCCTGGGGTTGACTCAAGACAACCCTTTTGCAAGGCTTGGAATATGAAGAGGAAAAAGTGACGGGGAACATGATACTAGGTCCCCAGGACCCTGGATGCCTTGAGGGAATGAGGGGGTCCTGGAGAGATTAAGATGGACTGAAGTGTTTCACTCGAGGTTCTTTATGCAGTAAGAACGGATGGCAGTAATAACTCTTACTGTGATTTCTATTTCAAATATGAATGTGATTATCATCCTTGTGATTGTGTCTGCTGTGGCCATTGAAGGAGGCCGAAGACCAGGACTGAATAGTTGTCCATAATAATGTGCCAGGGAGAGGTTCTGAAAGTGATGAAAGACCCAGGCCAGCTTAGAATTTTTAGTACTTGCCCTGCCTCAGCCTCCTGTATTTTGTGATTCTAGGCATATGCCGCTATGACTTGCTAAAACATTATTTTAACAGTCATAACACTCAGTAAGTGTCACCCACAATAGATGATGAAGACTCATCAGTAGATGGGGAAAGCATGGCCTGTACCTTGGACACTCCAATTCCTTGCCTTTGTTTGTTTGTTTGTTTTTTTTGTTTTTTTTGTTTTTTTTGCACACTTGCTCTTAGCCAAAAGGCCGAGAAGCGATTTTTTTTTTTTGAGACAGGGTCTCACTTGGTAGTTGAGGCTGGCCCTGAGCTCACTATGTGACCCAGGCAAGCCTCTAACTCAGCAACCCCCCTGCCTCTGCCTCCCAAATGCTGGGATTATAGGTGTGAGCCACCACGCCCAGCCAATTCCTTGCTTTTGTAAATGGGAAACCTGAAGCCCAGAAGGGAAAGAATTTTCCAAGGGCAGCTGCTAGCAGAAGCATGCCGAACACGCAGCTTTACCAGACCCTCGCCCGCTCCTCTCTAGAAGAGGAAAACTTCCCCCCAGTTCTGCCCCCCCACCCCGGCCTCAGTGGGTCAGATCTGTTCTAAACCAGGAAGCCACTGTGGGGAGGGGTTAATCAGCACATCCAACATGAGAGCCAGGAGACAGTGCGTTCTTCACTTGGAACTTTTAAAGAAGTTCCATTGCTCACTGGAAATAAAACTTCACAAAGATTTGGCACTTTCTATTGACTTACTTTTTGAGACAGCACTTACTGTGTTTCCCAAGCTGGTCCCAAACTCCTGGACTCAAAAGTTTTCCAACCTCATCCTCCCACAGCACTATCCCCAGGTGAGTCGGGCATTCTAAGAGGAAAAAACCCAAGATAAGACATTCATCCTCTTAACTAATAATAAGATCAGTGAAGATAAAAACCAGGCATGGTGGCACAGACCTGTAATCCCAGCGCTCAGGAGGCTGAGGCAGGAAGATCCCAAATTTGAGGCCAACCCTGGTTGCATAGTGAGATTCTGTCTCAAAAACAATTTTTTTTTTTTTTGAGACAGGGTCTCGCTTTGTAGTTCAGGCTGACCCTCAGCTCACTATGTAGCCCAGGCAAACCTCGAATTCAGCAGTCCTCCTGCCTCTGCCTCCTGAGTGCTGGGATTACAGGCATGAGCCACCACGCCTGGCACTGTGGTGTGTGGTACTGGTTGCTGGGGGTGTGAGTCACCATGCCTGGTATTGTTGTATGTGGTTACCGGGGATTGAACTCAAGACCTTGCACTTGCAAGGCAGGTGCTGGAACCACTGAGCTAAATCTCTGGCCCCTCAAAAACAATTTTTAAAAAAGCTATGGATCCCAGAATGCCAGCCTGTCCTGGGCTGCTGTCCTGGCTGAGCTTGACCTGGCCTGGCCTGAATTTGCATCTTAGGACTATTCGGTCCAAAGCCATGACAGCCACCCCGACTGGAGGGGGAAGGGGCTGCTTGGTTTCTGAGCCTTTATCCTGCTGAGAATAAGGATTGTGTGATCCTCTAATACCCAGATTCTTACAGCACCCCTGGCCCCTCACTGGCATCCTCAGCCCCCATTACTCCACACACCCCATTCATTCTGTTTCTTTGCTCATAGTGCTGTGGTTTGAAGTCTCTAGAACTGGCATCCAGCTCAGCTTTTTTTTTTTTTTTTTTTGGTGGTGCTGGTGGTATTGAACCCATGGCCTTCCTGCTGAGCTCCATCCCCATTACTGTTTCAAAATTTTTTTATTTTGACACAGGGACTGGTTAAATTTCCCAGGTTGAATTTAAAGCTGCAATCTTCCTGCCTCAGCCTCCCAGAGTGCTGGAGATAACAGGTGTGCTAGTAGCACACCATACTTAGCCCTCTCTAAACCGGAGCAAATGTGCCTTAGTATCCTCCCCTGTGAAATGAGGCTGATCCTGATAACCCCCTCACATGGTGACTGTCATTACAGGAGTCACTGCGTGAACACATGTCCTTGGATGGCAGGGACAGAGGTCCACTTCCCACGATTCCCCGCAGAGACTCTAAGTCATCTAAGTCATCTGAGTCCCTGGGGCTGAGCACACCTGAGGCACAGTGTCCCCGGTACCTCCAGCAGGGACTGGCTGGTGCTGTGCAGTCACTGCCATCCTGGCAGCTCAAACCTGGTCCCAGAGGAAGGGGAAGGTCCCTGCCTGTGAGTCTCAGGATGCACCAGGCATAAAGCTGCCAAAGTTATAGCGGGCCTACAGCCACGCTTTTTAAAGCTCCTGGCAAACAAGGCCGGCAACAACTCCACCAGGAGGCTTGCAAGTTCCACAGCCCCAGCCTCGGACAGGTTCTGGCCCGTGTACCACATGGTCCCCTCTGAGGCATCGCCGCGCTTGGCCTCGCGGTCTCGGCAGTGGTATTTCGGTGGTGTTTCTTCTTCAAGCTTCCTTACCTAGCAACCAAAGTATCAGGTTCCTGTAGATTATAACCAGACTAGGTCTGCTGTTCTGGGAAGGGTCCGTCTCGATCAGAAATTCTCAGGCACACTGAGGCAGGAGGAGCACAAGTTTGAATGCAATCTGGACAATTTCTGAGACCCTGTCCAAAATAGGAAGGGCTAGAGTTGTTGCTGAGTGGTTAGCCCTGGCCTGGATTAAGTGCCCAGTAGTGAGGGCAGAGCTGGAGATGGAAAACAAGCCATGCGAGGTGGCACATGCCATTATCCCAGCACTTAGGAGGCCGAGATAGTAGGGTCACAAGTTTGAGGCCAGCCTGTGCTCCATAGTGAGTTCAGAACCAGCCTGAGTACCACGGTGAGACCCTGTGCTACCTTGTGGAGCAGACACACTGAGGTATAGAAAGGCCAGTGAAGGGCCGGAGATTTAGCTCAGTGGTTCCAGTGCCTGCCTAGCAAGCACAAGGTCCCTGGTTGGATCCCCAGTAACCACATACAGCAATACCGGCCGTGATGACTCATGCCCACCAGCAGTCAGGCATGGTGGCTCACGCCTGTAATCCCAGCACTTGAGAGGCAGAGGCAGGAGGATTGCTGTTAGTTTGAGGCTTGCTTAGGCAACATAGTGAGCTCAGGGCCCCCTGAACTACAAAGCAAGACCCTGTCTCAAAAAAAAAAAAAAAGAGAAAGTGAGCTGGAGATTTAGCTTAGTGGTTCTGGCGCCTGCCTCGCAAGCACAAGGTCCTGAGTTCGATCCCCCGTAACCACATACAATGCTGGGCGTGGTGACTCACACCCACCAGTAATCAATACCGCATACCACAATGCCAGGTGTGGTGGCTCACGCCTGTCATCCCAGCACTCGGGAGGCAGAGGCAGGAGGATTGCTGAGTTCCAGGCTTGCTTGGGCTACATAGTGAGCTCAGGTCCAGCCTGAACTACAAAGCGAGACCCTGTCACAAAAAAAAAGAAAGAAAGAAAGAAAAAGTCCAGTGGGGACCTGTCACGATTGTGCCTCCTCTTTGTTTCTCGTCTCTGGCTGTGAGGTGGGAAATACTGGTATCACTGAAAAACCAAACTCCCGACAACTGCAGCTCTGCTGGCTCGCTTGTCTTCTGGCTGCTCCCAAATGCAGGCTTGAGGCAGCCGCAGGGCTTCGCGTGGCTGCTCCTGTGCTCTGTGCTCTGCTGGCCTTTCCCACCTGTCGTCTGCGCTGTCCTTTCCCTGAAGGAGGTTGCCCTGAGTGCTTCCAAGTACTTGTCCCAGCTGCTCAGCCTGCACCCTCCACACTGTCTCCTCAGGAGTAGGTACCTTGCTCTGTGGCCTTGGGCCGAAACTCCACCTCTCTGGGCTTCAGAGCTATGAAGCGGCAGTGGCACAGCTGTCCCCCTTACCTTCCAGGCATGGCTTTCTAGGGCCCCTCTACATTCCATAGCCCGTCCAGACTCAGCGCCCTTGTAAACTGGTGTTGTTTTCACACCAAACGCTCACACCTCGTCTCACAGAGTCCGAGTCATCTCTAGACAAGTGGCACACTGAAGATCACATGAGCGCTGTGGACATGGGTGTTGCGGTGTGTTGTTTAGGTAACAGTGACAAGAAGGCAAGAGTTTGAGCTGGGCGTGCTGGTGCACATCTGTGACCCCAGATGCATAGGAGGCTGAGGCAGGAGAATCGCAGGTTTAAACCCAACCTGGGCAATTTAGTGAGAACACATCACAAAAAGTAGGAGGAGACTGGGGCGGTAGCTGCCCTGAGTTCAATCCTCCGTACTAGGAATATGAGCATTTCTGGAGCCCTGACCCAGTGAAGGTCTCGTGCTCCAGTCCTTTTTTATTTTTCATTTTGACAGGCTCTTGCTGAGTCATAAAGTTACCCAGGCTAGGCTTGAACTTGGGATCTGCTTGCTTCGGCCTCCGGCAGTGCTGGGACCACCAGCGTGCCCACCACACCCAGCTGGCCGTGCCTTCCTGGTGTCCACGCTGAGCCCTTCTTAATGGCGTCGTGGCCAGTCCCGCTGTGTCGCTCTCCAGCCCTAACCCCTTCTCTCCTTGGTCCGCCCTCTGCAGAGAGAACCAGGGCTCCGGGGCACCCGTGTCCGGCCCCAACCTGTCGACCACACGGCCCATCCAGCAGGACCTGGGCCGCCAGGACCCGCCATTGGCCGAGGACATCGACAACATGAGGAACAACAAGCTGGCCACCGGGGAGTCAGCCGGTCCCCACAACAGCCTGGGCCCCCCGGGGCTTCCCCAGAGCCCAGCCAAGATGGGGACCGGCACAGACCCCGGCCCCACGCCCAACCCGCCCGCCATGGCCACCAACCCCCAGAACTCTGCCAGCCGCTGGATGCCCAACAACCCAGGGAACCCGGCCAACCCCGGGCCCCCCAAGACCCCCGAGAACAGCCTTATCGTCACCAACCCCAGTAGCGCCCAGCCCAACTCAGCCAAGACTGCCAGGAAGCCTGACCACACCGCAGTGGACATGGCGCCCGCCTGCCCTCCGCCCCTCAACCACACGGTCGTGCAAGGTGAGGCCAGCAGCTCGGATGCGCACGGGCCAGGCGTTTGTCCCCACTGCACTCCCGGAGAGCCGAAGCCTCCAGAGCGGGGGGCAGTGGGCTCCCCAGGTGGAAGTGGGGCAGGGGACTGCGGAGGGCACACACTGTACTCACGGAGGGGAGGGAGGGTTAAGGGGGAAGGAGGGAATTCTTCGAGAGCCGGGAACCATGGCACATGCCTGCAAGCCCAGGAACTCAGGAGGCTGAGGCAGGAGATCTCAAGGTCAGGGGTAACTTGAGCAAGTTCTCAAGACCCTGTCTCAGTATTTGAGGAGGACTGAGGATGAAGCCAGATATGGTGCTACAGGCCCGTCGCCCCAGCACTGGGGAGGCTGAGGCAGGAGGATTGAAAGATCTAGTTCCACCTGGCCAACTTAGCAAGGCCCCCCCCCAAATGAAAAGGATTGGGTCCTAGCAAGGCCTTTATATCAAAGTAAAAAACAAAATAAGTGGTAGGGTACCCCCAAAATAATAATAATAGTCATATCCCACAAGGGTCCCAGCAGACTCAGGAGGTGCAGTTGTTGAGAGGAGCTTTCTGGGGCAAGGCTGCCTGGGTTCAAATCCCTGCTATCCTTTCCTGGTTGTGTGGCTCTAAGCAAGTTACTTCTCTGTCCCTTGATTTCCTCATCTTTCAAATGGAGATTATAAAGAGTCCACCTTGGGGCCGGAGGGTTAGCTCAGTGGTTCCGGCACCTGCCTTGCAAGCGCAAGGTCCTGAGTTCAATCCCCAGTAACCACATACAATGCTGGGTGTGGAGACTCACGCCCACCAGCCATCAATACCACATACCACAGTGCTGGGCGTGGTGGCTCACGCCTGTAATCCCAGCACTCAGGAGGCAGAGGCAAGAGGATTGCTGAGTTCCAGGCTTGCCTAGGCTACATATGGGCTCAGGGCCAGCCTGACCTACAAAGCGAGACCCTGTCTCAAAAAACAAACAAACAAAAAGAATCCACCTTGGCCAGATGTGGCAGTGCAGCACTCTAGTCCCAGCCCTATAGGAGGATGAAGCAGGAGGATATCAAATTGGAGCCCAGCCTGAGCAACTTAACAGGATGCTCTCTCAAAATAAAAAATAAAAAGATTGGGACTATAGCTCAGTGGGAAAGCCCTCGCCAAACCCCCTACGGCAGATAAACCAAAGGCTCCTACAGGGCTCTGTGAGGGAGGCTGACACCCCATGGTGCCTCGGTCTTTGCCCTGTCCATGGACAGATGGGCCATCGTCTATTCTGCTCCCCACAGTGAATAAAAACGCCAACCCAGACCCACTGCCAAAAAAGGAAGAGGAGAAGAAGGAGGAGGAAGAAGACGACCCCGGTGAAGACGGCCCCAAGCCCATGCCGCCCTACAGCTCCATGTTCATCCTGTCCACCACCAACCCGTGAGTGCCACGCTGTATGGAAGGGCCTGGGTGGGATCCAGGGAGAGCCCCCTCAACACATCATGGCTCTGGAGAGGCCCTGGAGCAGGTGATAGTCCTCGTTGGGCATGGGGGTCCATACCTGCCATCCAGCTACTTTGGAGGCTGATGCAGGAGGATTGCAAATTCAATCCCAGCCAGCCTGGGTGACTGAGCAAGATCCCAGTCTCAAAGTGACACTTTTTAAATTGGCTGGGGTGTGGCCCAGTGGGAGAGGACTTGCCTGGCTTGCATAAGGCCCTGGGTTCAAGGCCCCATCCCACAAAAGTAAACTGTTTTTAAAAAATGATTCTGTCGCCGGGTGTGGTGGCTCGCACCTGTCACCCCAGCACTCGGGAGGCAGAGGCAGGAGGATTGCTGAGTTCGAAGCTTGCCTGGGCTACATAGTGAGCTCAGGGCCAGCCTGAACTACAAAGCAAGACCCTGTCTCAAAAAAAAAAAAAAATGATTCTGTCTTCAGTCACATAGGTTGGAAATTTGTCCCAATATAGTGGTGGTGATTAGAAGAGACTTCTTCCTGCCATCTAGTAGAAAATCACCGTCATCTACGTTAAATCTACCCTGTCGTGTTGGGTGAAGTCCTCTTAAAAACGCCTTCCTGGGCTGGGGATTTAGCTCAGTGGTTCCAGCATCTGCCTGGCAAGCACAAGGTCCCGAGCTGACCCCTGGTACCACATACCACAGTGCTGGGCATAGTGGCTCACGCCTGTCATCCCAGCACACGGGAGGCTGAGGCAGGGGGATTGCTGAGTTTGAGGCTTGCCTGGGCTACCTAGTGAGCTAACCTGAACTACAAAGAGAGACCCTGTCTCCAAAACAAGCAGGGATTTAGCATAAGTGGAAAAAAGCCACGAGAATTACAGCACCCAGGCATCGAAGGCTCTGCTACAGCCGGGCAGTCCCCCGTTTCAGTCTCTAACGTTTCAGACCCCCGGCGTGTCAGCTACATAGACTCTCGTTCTCACTCTGTGTTCATTTGACACGAGAGGGCACGGGGTGGATGCATGTGTACTCATGACTAATTTTTGAAAGAGGAAGGGCAGACAGACTGCTGAACCCACTCTTTTCCGAGTGGCGGGACCCAGGATGTGCTGGGCGCAGCACCACCAGCAGCATTTCCTCCAGCGGCTGGGAGTCGGGAGCCCAGAGACCTGCTGGCGATGCAGACTGACGCCGGGGCCAGCCTCCTCCGCCTTCCCAGAACCTGGAGCATCGGGGTCCCGCAAGGACAGGGTGGCAGGGAGCGACCGCTGCCTTGCTCCGCACGACTCAAGTGCCTGTGTCCCTGCAGCCTGCGCCGCCTGTGCCACTACATCCTGAACCTGCGCTACTTCGAGATGTGCATCCTCATGGTCATCGCCATGAGCAGCATCGCGCTGGCCGCTGAGGACCCGGTGCAACCCAATGCGCCGCGCAACAACGTGAGTCCCACGGCCAGGGGCCACGCCCCCCCACCTCGGGAGGTCACGGCCCTGTGGGAGGAGCTGGGCGTGTAGGGACTGAGAAAGCCGGGGTCCTGTGAGCAGCTCTGTCACTGTGCTGTGAGCTGAAGGGGCCTCAGTGGGCTCAGGCCTGTTGCTGCGGAACTGACATCTGATGGGGAAGATTAACTCCCAGTACTTAGGAGGCTGAGGCAGGAAGATCACTGCAAGTTTGAGGTCAGCCTGGGCTAGTGACTTCAAGGCCAGCTGGGCTACACAGCGAGATCCTGTCTGGAGACAACAAAAGAAACAAACAGATCAATCACACCTATAACCATAGTGTGTCACCAAGTGTAGGTGCAGGCACATGAAGATTAGTCAAGGGTTTAGTAGGGAGAACCCAAGCTCCTGGAGGCAGCGTTTGAAACAGGTGGACAGGGCACAGTGGCAAAGTGGAGCTGGACCTAAGTAATAGGAAGAGAGGTGTGGCCTAGCCAGCAAGGGTACAGTCAGCCAGGGCTGCCCCAGTGCTACCTCAGTCCACACAGAGCTTGGGGCGAATAGAAAAGTTCCTTTGCATTGGGTGGGATTTGCCGCCCTCTGCCGGCCGCAGCCGCTCATAACCGACAGTTGTACCTACAGAGAGGCGGAACAGATAGGGTCTGGTGCAGTGGACACCTTGCCTTCCCGCACAAGTTGGCTATCTTTGCTCCAGGCGGAAATCCTACTGTTGGGGACTTTGCTGTTGCAGGAGCTGTTACCAGATTCACAGAGGGTTCTGTGGGAGCAAGCCTGTAACCCTGCGCTCTTTCTGTCCCTGCAGGTGCTGCGGTACTTTGATTATGTTTTTACAGGCGTCTTTACCTTTGAGATGGTCATCAAGGTAAGGGCAGAGAGAGCAGAGTGTAAAAGTCTCTGTCATCCAAGCACTCTAGGAAGCTGAGGCAGGAAGATCACAAATTTGAGCCTAGCTTGAATAACTCATCAACAAAAAAAAAGTAAATCAAAAAGCACTAGCTCTGCAGCTCAGTGGGACAGCCCTGGATCCAATCCCCAGTACAAAAAACATAGTAATTTCTGGTGGATGGACCTGTCTGGTGAGCGGACTGTGTCCCAAAGCCTGGGCCTCAGCCTGTCCTGCAGGATTGGGGCCCCTTGTTCCAAGGGTGCCATAGCCCAGAGTAGGCCACAGTCCCAGTGCCCTTTCCTGTCCCCTGCAGATGATCGACCTGGGGCTTGTCCTGCACCAGGGCGCCTACTTCCGTGACCTCTGGAACATCCTCGACTTCATAGTGGTCAGTGGGGCCTTGGTGGCCTTTGCCTTCACGTAAGTCTCCACGGAGGACCCCACATAAAGCCACCTGGGCGGGTCAGGTGACGTGGTAGGGTGCAGAGATGGGGATGTGGTCCCTGGGGCAGTGGGACACCAGCATGGCCCAGGAGGAGCTGCGACCAGCCTTGTGCTTGGCTGCACTGTGGGATGGGAGGAGCTGCTCACTTCTGCCTCCACAAACAGCAATGGCCTCACCACACCATTGACCTTGCTGTGTGTTTCCTGGGACATCTCATCTCCCTTCCACTCCACACCCTCTACCCTACTGCTGTCTCTTTGGGGAGCCCCTAAAAAGACAACCAGGACATGAGTGTGCATGAAAATCCTGACCCCGCCTTGTGCCAGAGGCCCTGTCACCACAGACCTGATGACTCCCTGGTGTGTTTGTCACCTCTCCCACCAGTCTGAGGTCACCCTTTTATGTGTCATTGCACAGCTCTAAGATGATGCCCTAGCTGTAAGTGGTGGCTTCAGGATGGCACCCAAGGCCTGAATAGCCATTCCAAAATGGCACCCTGGAGCTTAATAGCTATCCAAAATGACCCTGAAGTCTGGATGGCCATTCCAAAATGGCTTCTAGGTTGCAGACAGTCATTTTAAGATAGTATCCTATATGGCTTAATAGGCATTGGAAAGGGGGTACCTGAGTTCTTGGCAGCCATCTCAAAATGTCATCAAAGTTCAAGTTGCCATTTCAAGATGGCGCCCATGAGGTGAGCAGCCAGTGCAGAACGGCACCTGAGTTCTGGGAGGTCATTTCAAAATGCCACCCAAGCACTGGAGAGCCATTTCAAGACAGCACCGTCAGGTTTAGCAGCACGTTGAGAGGCATGTGAGTCCTGGGGAGCCATTTCAAAATGGCATCTAAGTTCTAAGCAGATATTTCAAGATGATGTCTGAGAGTTGAGCGGCCATTTCAAGATGGCGCCTCAGGTATTTCGAGTAGGCATTTAGGAACCCTAGGGCTTCACGCCAAACTGGTGCCTGATTTCTGCGTAGCCACTTCACGTTGGTGTCTTAATTGCAAGCCGCCTTTTGAAGGTGACGTCCAAGGACTGAGCTGCCATTCCATGATGGCTCCTGGGGTGAGCATTCCAGGGAGGCTTCTGAGGCTGAGTACCTATTAGTCCTCAGGGGCTTGGTAAAGAGCTTAGCAGTCCCTTCCCCCACATTAGAGATCTTCATCACAGACGGAAAGGTGACAGGTCCAGAAGCAGATCTTGAGGACCCAGCCAGCCCCCTGAAGGTCACAGACTCCTGTCACAGAAGTCATTCCCAAAAGGAGGGTCTTGTAGGAATCCTCACCCTCCAAGCAGGTGGGGCCCTGAAGAGCCCGCCTGACCTGACAGAGGGCAGGATAACGGCCTGGTCCCAACTGCAGGGCTAAACAAGGCCGCACTTGGGGTCTCGCCGGGATACACAACAAGGTCAAGGTGTCTTTGGACAAGAACCTTCAGGGCTTCAGGGACCTGAAGCTGGGGACGCACCGTGAAGGGCAGCAGCTGGTGTTTGTGACTCTGCCCAGACATCCCTCGCCATCCTCTTTCTCTTCTACTCTCTTGTTTCTTCTTGCCTCTCTTTCCACACTTTCTTCTCTCCCTTTCCACCTCCCTTCTTCTTTCTAAAGCAATTATTTATTGTTTGAAGAAATCATAAATATTACCAAATCAATTGGGATGTTTGGTAATATTATCATTAAGATGCTCTGTGGGAGCCGGGTGAGGTGGTGTACACACACCTGTCAGCCCAGCACTCCGGGAGGTGAGGCAGAAGAATCACTTTTAGTCTGAGCAGCGTAGCAATTTAGCAAGACCGTGTCTCAAATTTTAAAAAATAAAAGCTAGATGTGGTGGTACACGCCTGTAATCCCAGCACTTTAGGGTAAGGCAGGAGGATCACCATGAATTCGAGGCCAGCCTGAACTACAGCGAGACCTTGTCTCAAAACCAAAAAAAAAAAATTAAAATAATTTTTTAAATGAGTGAGTTGGAGATAGAGCTCAGTGCTGGGAGAGCATGGAAAGGTTCTGTAGGAAACAAATAAGTGCACAGTATACTAGGGAAGGAAGATTGCCACAGACTGGACAAGGGGCTGGTAAAAACTCAAATCTCAGTGGGTCAGTTAAGGAAGGATGTGGACAGCTGGGCGCGGTGGCTCACACTTGTCATCCCAGCACTTGGGAGGCAGAGGCAGGAGGATTCCTTAATTCAAGGCTTGCCTGGGCCACATAGTGAGCTCAGGGCCAGCCTGAACTACGGAGCAAGACCCTGTCTCAAAAAACAAATAAACAAAGGATGTGGACAGCAATTTCAGAGACTTCTAATAACTCGTAAAAGCAGGGTCTCCGATGAGGTGGTACATGCCCGTGATCCTGGGAGGTTTTTGAGTTCAAGGCCAGGCTGGACTGTAAGAGAAATGGGGCCGGGAGTCAACCTGAAGAACGTCAGATAATAGCAGCATTATGTCGAATTTAATGAACAGGCCTCTTTCTTCCCCATCTCCTATTTAAGCAGATCCTTCAGACACCAGGCAGGTGACATGTGAGAAGATTTAAATTCTGAAAAGCCAGGACTTTGACAACACTCAGCCCGAGGCAGATCTGTCCCCTAGGAGACGACCTGAGGGGCTGAGTCGTCCCCGCTTCCTGCCGTCTCTGCCCTCTTCCTGTCTCTCTCCACCCACTCGAAAGCCCGTGGAGCCGCCCACCTCCCCCTGGGCCCTGTGGCCTGCACAAAGCCCTGTATAGTCTCCGGTCCGCCCAGAGGAGGACCTGACTGTGGGGTGGGACGGAGCCTTCAGCCCCAGGCAGGTACCACCATCCCCCAAAATAGCCGCACAAGCCTCTTCTTTAAGCAAATCCTGTCGCGGGCTGGGGTCAGCTCAGGGGTTAGTACTCACTGAACCTGCATGAGGCCTAGGCCTCCATCCCCAGCACCATAAACAAAGTCAAATCCAGATCCATGAGAAGGGTTCCTGTGCCACAGAAACTTCTGCCTGTGGCACTGACACGGCTGTGCATTATATGGCAACAGGGATGCATCCTGAGGACTGAGTTCTGGGCACCTCAGTCCCTGCAGTCGCCAGGACACCACCGTGTCACTCGGTGAAGGGACCTTTTTTAGTAGTCTGTGTTCACACACCCACCCTGGAGAGTTGGTACAAATTCCGATTGCAGCGACCCTTTTTACTTCCTCCCCTCCTATCTGGCCCCTCTCCTCCCTTCCTCAGGCTCCTCCGTCCACGAAGTTAATGCCCTGTTTTCTACCATCTGTCTTTTGTTTTCCTCTTTAGTTCATTTATACTCTGGATTTCTCATGTAAGACAAGCCACCCAGTGCTTAACCTGTGCCTGCTTTATTTCACTTCATGTTATGGTTCAAAGGTGCATCTATTTTCCTCCACATAGACAGGTTTATCCTTCTTTGTGGCAGAGCAGTACTCCAGGGGATGTAAACACCACATTTCCTTTATGAGTGATGCGGTTTCACGGCAGTCTCCTGACCCAAACGTCTTTTTGCAGTGCCTGACTTTATAGAGTACGCAGGGCATCAAGAAGTACCCCCGTAAGCACAAGGTTCTGAGTTCGATCCCTGGTTTTAAAAAAAAAAAAAAAAAGCAGTGTCCACCACTGGGCCCTTAGAGTGCACACCAGTTATAACTTGGCGTGGAAGCCCTGGGTTCAATCCCCAGTACCACCAAAAAACATTTTTTAATCTACAGTTTGCAAAGACTGGACAGCCTACACTGGAGTGAAATTTGTGATTCTTCTCATGACTTGGAGACCCCATTTGCTTGAGTCCTCCTATCCAGAAGGGAGATCGGGAAGGGACTTCAAGCCCTGTCAGCTTCCCTGGCTCTTCGGGAAGCGGAGACCAGTTCCAGGAACTCCCTAGGGTTTGAAAGCTTACGACTGTGGGCCCACCGGGACCTGAGGCCCAGCCCGGCCACATCTGTGGGTTGTCACTGCCCGAGTGGTGGCCTGGATCCCGCCAGCCCTGCTACCTCCCTACTAACTGCCCAAAGCAGTGGCGGAGCCCTGAGCCTCTGCTTTGTCCCTGATCAAAGTTAGAGAATCTACCCTCCTCCAGGTCCCTGGCGTGGTGGCCGGTGAGGACTGTGCTGGAGCAGAGGAGCCCCGAGGCTCTCAGGGTGCTACTTCAACAGTCTTTCCTCCATCTGCCTGTCTGTTCCTAGCAAGCGTCAGACTCTTTTCCAGTTGTATCAGTCCCTTAGCCTCCCCGTGCCTCAGTTTCCCTAGCAGTAGGGAAAGTGGAGCTGGCCGTAATAAACCCAGTGGTACCCCCCACACATAAAGACACAGGCCAGCCAGATGGACTATTAATCCCAGCACTCAGGAGGCTGAAGCAGGAAGCCTGCTGGAAGTTCAAGGCCTTCCTGAGTTACACAAAAACAAGCAGAAACAATGGCAACCTTCTGTGATCCGTACCAACAGCATGAGGGCAGTGCTCTTGTGAGCCTCGGTTAGCAGACGGGGAAACTGAGGTACAGAGGAAGTGAGTCCAGCCGGACACAAGCCGCCCCAGGAAGTGCAGGGTGTCCAAGGCCAGGCGAGCCGGTCCTTGTGGGTGCAGAGGTGAGGACTCTGCCTATACTTTGATTGTGTCCCACCCGAGACTGTGTGTGCGTCCTCCGTCCCCACCATGTCCATGTCCATGTCCATGTCCATGTCCTTGCAACTCCATCGGTGTTCCGTTTCACAACTCATCGCCCTGATGTCACATGCCTGGCCCAGTCCCAGGCAGTGGGTGGCATTGCTCATCAGATCGAGGTCCTGTCCTCACTGCCAGGAGCCCATCAGGCACAGCTCCCGCCCCCCAGGTGGAAGCACATGCCAGCACTGTGGCAGCGTGCCTGGATCGAGCTGCGCCTGCACCCCAGGGGCCATACTTCCAAGGAGCCACAGAAGGAAGCACTGCCACTTTTATCTTGGAAAAGACCCAGTTGAAAGATATTACTTTTCCTGCATGGGAGGAAATAGAGGAGCAGGTGGTCCGAGAGCCTGGGTTTGAATCTCAGCCTGGTACTACCCAGCTGCATGGCCCAAAGACAGTCATTCTCCCTGTCCAGCTTTAGTTTCCTCATCTGGCAAATGAGCGGAGCCCTCTTCCCACAACCAGAACAGTGACGTTCACGAGCCTTTCGGGTCACACCCACAGTGAGCAATCCAGGCAGAAGTCACTGTCGACGGAAGCTCCTTCACTTGTCTGCAAAGTAGAATCTGTCCAAGTTTGTATGCACTGATTCTTAAGCAAGCGAACTGGGTGTGGTGGTGCACACCTGGAACCCCAGCATTCAGGAGGCTGAGGCAGGAGGATGGCTATGAGTTTGAGGCCAGCCTGATGCGTAGCAAAGTCCTGTCCCCCCACCAAAAAAAAAAAAAAAAAAAGATGTTGTGAACTATGAGAATGACCAGGCCAGACCAAAGGAAAAGGGGTGGGAGGACGTAGAGGGGAACCCTCTAGATGTATCTGTAGGCATCCAACCCATTCTTTAAAAAAAAAAAAATAGTTGTGCAAGACAGCAGTGATACCTTAATCCTAGCTACTCAGGATACTGAGGCAATAGGATCGACTGGAGGACATTCAAGGCCAGCCTGAGCAACATTGTAAGACTGGCTCCGTAAAGAAATTAGTCAGGGGATGGTGCACAGGCCTGTCCTAGCTCCTCTGGAGGCTGAGGCAGAAGTGTTACAAATTCAGAGCCAGCCTGAGCCATGTAGGGAGACCCTAATCTCAAAGTGAAATCTTTGAAAAGGGCTCGAGGGGTGGTTGTTCGCACATGTGAAGCTGTGAAATACATTTCCAGAACTGCAAAAAATAAAAAATAAAAACTAGACCAGGTATGGTACATACACTATAATCGCAGCACTCGGGAGGCCAGTGCCAGAGGATCACCAGGAGTTCAAGGTCAGCCTGGACTATAGCGAGCTCCTGTCTCGGAAAACAAGTGCCAAGGTCATGGCTACCCACACAGTGCGAAAATGCCATATACCCTTTCCCACACGGGATCAGGAGAGGCAGGAGCAGAATTTAAACCCAGGTGGTCTCTCAACCCAAAGTTCATGTTTTTCTAGACCAACTCCACCCCCCAGTCAAGAACTTCCAAGACAAAAGCTGTTTCCTTCTCCTTGGGGGTCGGCAGCTCCTTGGAAAGGTGGCTTCCTTGGGTGCTGTGGCCGTGTGGGGACCCGGCCAGGCAGATGGATGCGGGGCCAGGGGCACGAGCGTGCCATCCCGCTCCACTCTCCTGGTCCCAGGCGGGACGCGGGGACTTGGGGACCCGGGCGCGGTGTCGTGTGCACGTGTCTGTGCGTGTCCTGTGTTCTCTCTTCTGAGGCCGCTTACGACCTGTCTCTCCCTCCGATGCCACCTGTCCAGGAGCAGCACACGGTAAAGTCTTCTCTCGCTCTCCCTCTTGCTCTCTGTCCCTCGTCCTCTGTGCCCTGGTGCAGTCACGTTGGCTCTGGTCTCTTCTTCGTGGCCCTGTGTTCTTGCAGTTGTCCTGTTGCTTGCAGTGACCGGCACCTGCTCCCCAGGGGCCAAGGGGACGCTCCGCCATGACTCACCAGCTCCGGCCGAAGACAGAGCAGTCGTCGGGGAGGGGGATGGGCAGTCAGCAGAGTCAGGGCCTCTGGCCCCAGACAGGAGAGGCCCGGAGGCTCCAGGGGCAGTCGCACCCTGAGGTGCATCCGCCTGTTCGGCAAGCCCGTCTCCTGGGACCGCCCCTGTGTTTCCCAGATTCCTCTCCAAGGAAGGGAGAGAAGAGAAGCTAAGGCAGCCAGGGCCCATGCAGAGGAGGGGTGTGGGCACCCAGGCAGACAGCAGTCATTTGGGGCATGGAGAATCTAGCCCTGAGCTCCTTGGAAGACTGAGGCAGGAGGATCCCAAGTTCAAGACCATCTTGTGTGACTTAGAGACGTGTACCAAAACTTGTCTCACAATACAAACAGACCAGGGAATGTTGCTCAGTGGTAAAGCACTTGCCTAGCATGTAAGAGGCACTGGGGTACAAAAGGGGGAAAATTAGTGGGTGGATGGCATAAGACCACCCACACACACTGGCGTTTCTGCTGTAATACAAGTCCCAGGCTCATGCTTGTAATTCCAGCACTGAGAAGGCTGAGACAGGTTTAATGCGAGTTCAAACCCAGCCTGGACCTTGTGAGACCCTGTCTCAGAAAACAAATGTATGCCGGGTGTGGTGACTCACGCTGTCATCCCCCCACTCAGGAGGCAGAGCCGGGCAGGAGGATTGCTGAGTTCCAGGTTCGCCTGGGCTACACAGTGACCTCAGAGCCAGCCTGAACTACAAAGTGAGAACCTGTCTCAAAGTAGCAATAACAAAAGAACAACATACTAGAGCTGCTGGGTCCTCTTCCATTAAAATTCAGGTCTTCTGATTCCCTGGAGAATACCAGAAAGGAACCTGGAGAAAATGAAAATTTATTTTTAATTGATGGTTTTGCAAATGGCTCTGCAGACACATCGGGGTGAGGGCCTGGGGGCAGCAGTGTTGTGGCCTAGGAAGTGGCCATAGGTAGAGATTCGCGGCCAGGAACAGAGTCCTGGGTCTGTTAAGGTCCTGAGACCTTGGGCCAGCCCTGGGCTCTGTACAGCCCCAGGTGTCACGATTCAGGACAGGGCAGGACTTGGACTCTGAGTTGGGCCCAGCCCCAGGAGTGGAGGTGTGAGCAGAAGGCATTGCTGAGGCAGGAGCCGCACAGCAGAACCAGACAGGCCTTGGAGCACGCAGGAGTGGGGCAGGGTGAGCAGTCAGTGGGCACAAGGAGAGGCGGGCTGGACTTCAGCGTGCACCAAGGGCCAAGGACTGCACCCAGAAGTCTGCATAGCTCTGCTGAGAGCCCAGTCTCCAGGATTCTCAGGGACCGCGACCCATTCTGCTTGCTGGCTTTGGCCACCATGGGCAGAAAAGGTGGAAGAGGAAAGAGTCGGAATGTGGGGAAGGTGGCGAAGGGTGGGGTGTTTAGGGACATGCCCCGTGGTGGGGGAAGGAGGTACAGCACGGGCAGCAGAAGGGACCCACGGCTGTTGATGTGGGGGGGCACTGTCTGCCGGCCCTTCTGGTCCCCCTGGTGGCATCCTGTGTGTATGGGGCCTGGCAGAACTGGATGGCATCTCAATGAAGCCCCATGGTAGTCATGGGCTCAGATGCCCTCCAGAGCCCCTGATGGTCAACATCCACATCTGAAATGACCAGGAGGTGTTTCCTTCCCCATGGGCTCACAATAGGGGCAAGGAATCTATCCAAAGTCCTATGCTCAGCGTCTTCAGTCCTGTTGGAAAGAAGAGGACCCCATTTTTAAAGAGGCCACAGGAGACCCCAGCTCCTAGGCCAAATTTATTGGAAATCACTGCAGGGATTAGGGTGGGCCCATAAATTGAGCACCACCCACACCAGGCAGCATCAGAAACCAACCTGAGCCCATGATCCCAGGACTCGGGAAACAGGTAGGAGAGTTGCTGTGAGTTCGAGGCCAGTCTGGGCTCTATAGTTTGAGGCCAGCCTGGCCTACACAGCAAGACCTTATCTTTTTCAAAAGAAAAAGAAAACCCTAAGATCAGACCCCCCAAAGCCTTGGCCTGCTGCCTCCCCCACTTAAACAGAGCAGGCAAACCTGACCACTCTCCCCAAGGATGGGGGCGCCCCTGGCTCACCAGATTTTAGACCTGAGAAGACAGGGTCATTGGAGCTGTGGGGCTTCCACCACCCAACCTGATGGCCACTCCTTGTCTTCCCTTCTCCTTGCCCTGATGTCCCTCCACAGTGGCAATAGCAAAGGAAAGGACATCAACACAATTAAATCTCTCCGAGTCCTCCGGGTGCTACGACCTCTCAAAACCATCAAGCGGTTGCCAAAGCTCAAGGTGAGATTCAGCAGTGTGGGGATGGAGAGCGTGCTTGACTGCCATATACAGTTGAACAGGTTGCACACTGCTCAAGAATACCACATCTGCAGATGTGGTACACACCTGTAATCACAGCTACATAGACTGAGGTGCAAGGATCACAAGTTCAAGGCCAGCCTGATCAATTTAGACCTTGTCTCAAAATTTTACAAAAATGAAATAGTTTTTTAAAAAGGCCTGGGGATATAGCTTAGTGCAGAAGCCCTTGGCTCAATCTCCAGTAGTACAAAAATGCTAAGTGGGGCCGGAGATTTAGCTCAGTGGTTCCAACACCTGCCTAGGAAGTGCAAGGTCCCTGGTTTGATCCCCGGTAACCACATAGAACAGTATCGGGCGTGGTGACTCATGCCCACCAGCAGTCAGTACCACATACCACAGTGCAGGGTGTGGTGGCTCAAACCTGTAATCCCAGCACTCGGGAGGCAGAGACAGGAGGATTGCTGAGTTCCAGGCTTGCCTGGGCTACATAGTGAGCTCAGGGCCAGCCTGAACTACAAAGCGAGACCTGTCTTAAAAAAAAAAAAAAAAAAAGCTACATTGAAGGAGGTACTAATAGCATCACAACCTTCATATATCTTATCCCAAGCACACACAACTGTCTCAAATCTGGAGAGTTCCCAGTGCTCAACATCAAGGAGACCACAGTGCTGGTCTGAGGAGGAAGGGGCAGCCCTGTGAGCTTTCAGCTATCTCTGGATCACTGAGAACACTTGGTACAGTGAAAATATGGGAAAGTCATTGTTACACTGTCCTGCTTAGGGAAAAACCTACATGTTCAGGACAGATACAGTTTTTTTCAAATATCTTCCATCTAAGGTTGAGTTTATAAAAGAACCATTGGGTGCCCAGTGTGGCAGCAAATGCCTCAAATCTCAGCTATTCATGAGGTTGAGGCAAGCAGATCTTGAGTTCAAGACCGGTTTGGGCTGTATACGAAGACCCAAACCGGTACCACCCACAAAATATAGAACCCATAGGAACAACTGTTCTTTAGTGGCATGGGCTTCTGGAACAGCCTGGCGGGTCCCCCAGCCCCTCATCCTCTTTTTTGCCCACCCCCAGGCTGTGTTTGATTGTGTGGTGAATTCACTTAAGAACGTCTTCAACATCCTCATCGTCTACATGCTCTTCATGTTCATCTTTGCGGTGGTGGCTGTGCAGCTCTTCAAGGGGAAATTTTTCCACTGTACTGACGAGTCCAAGGAGTTTGAGAAGGATTGTCGGTGGGTCTCACTCCCTGGGGCTGGCACGGGCTGGGCCATGGCCAGGAGCACCAGGGACCAGGGCTTGGAGATGGGAACCCCTCAGTATTGGGAGGGAATCTGTAGCAGCCAACCTGCATCTGGGAGAAAAAGTTTGAGAATTTGAACCCCTACCCTCCCTCATCACAGCAGGAAAATGCATAAACCTTTGGCTCCTTTGTAATGTAGACACTGATACATGTCACAGGTCCTCCTTTGAAGCTTGTCCTGTGGGGGATGTTAATACATGTGCACAGGCTCTTTTTTGAAGCTTGTCATGTGAGGGGTATTAACCCATCCATCAACCTTTCTTTGAAATTTTTCTGGACAGAGCTGTTTCAGCATTCAGAATATTTCAAAAGGGTAAAAAATCATATAAAAGGGAGCCAGAGATTTACCTCAGTGGTTTCAGTGCCTGCCTAGCAAGCGCAAGGTCCTTGGTTCGATCTGGTAACCACATACAATACTGGGCGTGGTGACTCACACCCACCAGCAATCAGCAACACTGTGGTGGCTCCCACCTGTAATCCCAGCACTCGGAAGCAGAGGCGGGAGGATTGCCGAGTTCCAGGCTAGCCTGGGCTACATAGTTAGCTCAGGGCCAGCCTGAACTACAAAGCGAGACCCTCTCTCAAAAAAAAAAAAAAAGAAAAATCATACAAAATTCAAATTTCAGAGCTTTTGTTTGTTTGGGGTGGATGTGCAGCTCAGTGGTGACCACTTGCCCAGCATGCATGAAGCCCTGGCTTTGATCCTCAGCACTGCAAAAATAATTTTTAATCATATTTTGAGATTTAGGAGATTTGTACAGTGCAAGCCCCACGTAAGGAATGAATACCCTCAGCACCACTGAAATCAGACAAAATATTTCTGTTGAGAAACATGTAACTATTTGCTCCAAATATGAACAGGCCCAGATGTACTCCAGTAAAACTTTATTTCTGGAAACAAAGCACATAAAAAAAGAAAAGCTGGGCTCTAATTATGTTGCCCAATCTAGTTGTGAACTCCTGGGCTCAAGGAATCTTCCTGCCTCTGTTTCCGCTGTAAGTCAGACTATAGGTATTTGACTACGTGCCTGAGGTATACCAAAACCCTGTGCCACAAACATACAAACAAACAAAAACTCTGAAATTTGAATTTTATATGATTTTTTTTTTTTGAGACAGGGTCTCGCTTTGTAGTTCAGGCTGGCCCTGAGCTCACTATGTAGCCCAGGCAAGCCTTGAACTCAGCAATCCTCCTGTCTCTGCCTCCCGAGTGTTGGGATTACAGGTGTGAGCCACCGTGCCCCGCACTGTGGTATGTGGTATTGATTGCTGGTGGGTGTGAGTCTCCACGCCCAGCATTGTATGTGGTTACCGGGGATCGAATTCAGGACCGCCAGGCAGGCGCCAGAATCACTGAGCTAAATCTCTGGCCCCTTTTTTTCTTTTATTTTGAGACAGGGTGTTGCTTTGTAGTTCAGGCTGGCCCTAAACTCACTATGTAGCCCAGGCAAGCCTGGAACTCAGCAATCCTCCTACCTCTGCCTCCCTACTGCTGAGATTACAGGTGTGAGCCACCGCTCCCAGCATTGTGGTGTGTGGTGCTAATTCCCGGTGTGCATGAGTCACCATGCCTGGTATTGTATGTCATTACGGGTCAAACCAAGGACTTTGCACTTGATAGGCAGGCGCTGGAACCACTGAGCTAAATCTCTGGCCCCCTTTTATGTGATATTTTACACATAATATTTGTTTGAAATGTTTGAAAGCCTACATTACTTGTTTTGAACTGGTAACAAGTGTAAAGATCACCCTCAATTTGTAGGCCCTACAGAAGTAGTTAGCAATCAGCTTTGACTGTGGGCTATGACTGACCAGCCCCCTGCACTGGGAGGGAAGGGTTTGGCTTCCAGGCCTTCTTGTGCAGAGCACCCTCTCCATCACAGAGTCAGTGTCATGACTAATTCTCAGGTATCCAGAGGACTGATTCTAGAATCTCTTTGAAAACCAAATTCAGTAGGTGCTCAAGGCTTTTTAAATGGCCTAATAGCCACACATGGTGGCCCACACTTGTAATCCCAGCACTCGGAAGGGTGAACCAGGAGGTTTGCCATGAGTTTAACACTAAACTGAACCACCTGAACCGTGAGTTCGAGGCCAGCCTGGGCTACCTAGTGAGACCCTGTCTCAAAAACACTGAAGTAAAGGCCAGGGATTTAACTCAGTGGTTCCGGCAACTGCCTAGCAAGTGCAGGGTCTGGAGTTTGATCTCCGGTATCACATACCACAATGGCAAGCGTGGTGACTCACACCCACCAGCAATCAGCATCACACACCACAGTGCCTGGTGTGGTGGCTCACGCCTGTAATACCATCACTTGGGAGGCAGAGGCAGGCGGATTGCTGAGTTCGAGGCTTGCCTGGGCTACATAGTGAGCTCAGGGTCAACCTGAACTACAAAGCGAGACCCCATGTCAAAAAAAATTAAAAAGATTCCAGGATTTAGGATCAGGTCTGGTTTTGTCTGGTGAAAGGAAGCAGAACCCTCCTCCCTTGGGTGTTGAGCTCAGAAGTGAAAGGTCCTATATGTCTTTCTGCCTGTCCCCAACACACATGCAAGCCTGAGGTTGTCACCTCCGGGGTGAGAAGCTTCACCTTAAGAGAGGTGCTAGGTGTTCAGTGGGCTCCCCTCAGCCCTCAACTGGAAGCACAGAGAGAATTCAGTGTCACTGCTCCCTGGGCTGATGGAGCAGCAGAAGCCGATTCATCCCTCTTCTTCCTCATCTTTCCTCTGGTGGCAAAAGGCAAATGCCCATTAAGCAGAAGTGATGGCACACACGTGTCATCCCAGCGCTCTGGGAGGCGGTCAGGAGGATCACAGATTCGAGCCCAGCCTGAGCACATTAGCAAGACCTTAGAAAAACAAAAGGGTGGGGGTTTAGCACAGCACCAAAGGCCTGGGTTCAGTCCCCAGTACAGAGAAACAGAGAGACAGCCCACTGCCCAAGCCCCCTCCTGTTGACTGATAGTCCCCTGTCTGTGGCAGTGGCAAGTACCTCCTGTATGAGAAGAATGAGGTGAAAGCCCGGGACCGAGAGTGGAAGAAGTACGAGTTCCATTACGACAACGTGCTGTGGGCCCTGCTGACGCTGTTCACAGTGTCCACGGGGGAAGGATGGCCGCAGTGAGTGCACACGGGGTGGCTGAAGCGGGAGGAGCTCAGGGCCCAGGGAGCAAGAGCGTGCGGGGCTGGGAGCAGGGCTGGCAGAGCTGCTGCCACCTCACAAGGTGCGGAGCCTCATAGACCCGAGGGGCTGTGGACTGGGTGAGACAAAGAGGCTGAATCATGCAAACCCGGGGATTTAGCTCAGTAGTTCTGGCGGCTGCCTTGCAAGCACAAGGTCCCAAGTTCAATCGCCCGTCACCACATACCACAGTGCCAAGTGTGGTGACTCACGCCCACCAGCAATCAATAATACCACATACCACAGTGCCAGGTGTGGTGGTTCACGCCTGTAATCCCAGCACTCGGGAGGCAGAGGCAGGAGGATTGCTGAGTTCGCGGCGGCTTGCCTGGGCACCATAGTGAGCTCAGGGCCAGCCTGAACTACAAAGCGAGACCCTGTCTCAAAAGCAAAAAAAAAAAAAAAAATACCCAAACTTCTGTATTTAGTTCTTCAAGGCCTCTTTGCCATTCCTTTTAATTTTTCAAAATACCACAGTGAGATTTTTTTATCTTGATTCCTTATGTTCCGGGTGTCCTCGTAATTTTTACCAGGACAGACAGTTCCCTCGCCTTATCCTGTCCCGGGGTTCCTCTTCCAGTCACAAGGATGTCTAGCTGGAGGCTGAGAGACCCCAGCCAACACCCAATCCCAACATTTACATCCTCTGCACACCTTCAGGACCCACACAAGGAAAGCCAGTGCTAGCCACGAGGCACCTCCAAGTGAATTATTATTAAGATGCCCATTTACCAGCCTTCACCTCCATCCAGCAGAAAACCATTACTATACACCTAAATGATCTTGTGAGATACTTAATGGCAACCTGCCAAAATAAAATCTTCACAAATATGCACATCTCTTGTGGCTACTGTATGAGGTAGCACTGATGAGACAGAGACCTCTTGGGCAGTGTACAACCTGTGCAGCTGCTGCTCCCCCACGTGCTTCCCTACCACACCTCCTCAGCGCCCCCTCCACCTGCTGCATGCTGCAGCACAGCTGACACGCTCCTACCATTACCCCCACTCACTCCCCCGCTTGGCACCATAAATTGGCTTCAAATCCCAAAGGGACCACAGCGGCCCATTACCTAGCTTCAGTTTCCCTGTGCTTACAGTGGAACTGGTCATCACTTTCTCTGAGAGAGTTGCTGGGAAAACAAATGTTGAACATTATTTTTGACACAGAATAAATCATATGTAGTCAGAGATGTAACTAGCACTATTACCAACCGGCTTTCGCCTCTCTTCTCTCTTCTTTCCATGTTCCCCTCCTCCCACTCCTGTCCCCACCCTGCTATCCTGCAGGGTACTCAAGCACTCTGTGGACGCCACCTTTGAGAACCAGGGCCCCAGCCCTGGGTACCGCATGGAAATGTCTATCTTCTACGTCGTCTACTTTGTGGTCTTCCCCTTCTTCTTTGTCAATATCTTTGTGGCCTTGATCATTATCACCTTCCAGGAGCAGGGGGACAAGATGATGGAAGAGTACAGCCTGGAGAAAAACGAGGTACTGCTTCCTGCTGTCCCCCAGGTGCCAAACATACTGAGGAACACCACACACGTGCACACACAAACTCACACACCCAGGAGCCAGCTAGCAGGGCAGTCTGCAAGGTGACCCTCGCTAAGTCTAAGGGAAAATCCTCAGTCACAGGCCACATGTATCAGTCAGTTCACGGCAGGTTATGCCTCAGTAATGAGCATCTCCAGTCAGGCATGAAGGGGCTGATTCTCTCTCATGCTGGAGACCGGCTGTTTTCTGACATCTTTATTCTGTCCCCAGGCTGCCACAGCCACCTTCCTCTGAGATCCTTAGAGCTAGCTATGTGTGGGCAGACCGTGGTCCTGTGTGAGACACAGCCCTGTCACCCACACCATCCTTAGACAGACGAAGTCCGAGTTCACGTCTGCTGTCTGGGGCAGGGAGCAAAGTCACCCAAGCTCTGGGCAAGGCCAGAGCACATTCTACCTCCGCCTCTCCCCCTCCTCAAAAGAAAAAGAGCAAGAGAAGCAAGATACTCCACAAGAATGGCTAGGATCCTCAGGCTCTCATTGAGTCCAGACTTAGCCCCCTTGGGCACTGTGCCTCCTCAGAGGAGTGGCTCTACCTCTTTGAGCCTACTTTCCTTGCCTGCAGAGCCCACTGCAGACACACATGCACTGGCAGAGGAGGGTCTGAGGTCACAGGCTGGCAGGCGGGAGCCGGCTTCCAGGGCAGCTGTGGTACAGGCGGAAGGAGTCTGAGGCAGACTGTGGGAACCCTGGCGTCTGAGCAGCTGCGCCTGGGAGCCTCATGCCTCGTCTCCGTCCCCAGAGGGCCTGCATCGACTTCGCCATCAGCGCCAAGCCACTGACACGGCACATGCCACAGAACAAGCAGAGCTTCCAGTACCGCATGTGGCAGTTCGTGGTTTCCCCACCGTTCGAGTACACCATCATGGCCATGATCGCCCTCAACACCATCGTGCTGATGATGAAGGTGAGTCCCCAGCGGTCGCAGGCACTCACCACCCCGCCCTCGCCTGCGGCTCCCGCCAGCGTCCCCACCTGTCCCACACACTTCCCGCCCAGATCCCGGACCCAACTGCCCTGCAGGGAGCTCTCTCGCCCTCGGGAGGTCTCCCCTGACCCCCCGCACCGTGGCAGCCCCGGGTCTCAGCCGGCTCCCTCGTGACATGAGGAATGTAGTGTCGAGCGCTCAGTAGATGTCTCCGCCAGCCTAAGAGCTGCTAGAGACGTGGCTCTAAGTCCATGGACCTCAGCAAGAGTCTAATTCACACAGGGAGACACCCCAAGAATGTGTGCCATCCCAGCAGTCTGGGAGGCTGAGGCAGAGGATCCCAAGTTTGAGTCTAGCCTTTGTGACTTAATAAGACCCTGTTTCTATTTTTAAAATAGGGGGCCGGGGTGTGTAGCTCAGTAGTACTCAAGGTTGAACCCAGAGCCTTTGCACTAAAGGTACATCCCCAGCACAGGTTGGGGTATCGCTCAAGGGCAGAGAGAATGTTCAGCCCACAGGAGGCCCCATATTCCATCTCCAGCAACAAATAAGTAATAAATAAGTGAGGCACATGACAGAGATTAGCAGCAGTAACTAGTAAGGTAACTAATAAGCAGTAACTAATAAGTTCTAATAAATGTTATCTAAAACTTACAGAATAGCTGAGTGCAGTGCCGCGTATCTGGGTCCCAGCTGCTTGGGAGGCTGATGCAGGACGAACACGAGTTCAAGGCCTACCTGGGCAACTTAGTGAGATCCTGTCTCAAAAAGATGGGGGGGGGGGCGGAGATTTAGCTCAGTGGTCCCAGCGCCTGCCTCACAAGCGCAAGGTCCTGAGTTCGATCCCCGGTAACCACATACAATGCTGGGTGTGGTGACTCACACCCACCAGCAATCAATACCACATACCACAGTGCCGGGCATGGTGGCTCACGCCTGTCATCCCAGCACTCGGGAGGCAGAGACAGGAGGATTGCTGAGTTCAAGGCTTGCCTGGGCTACATAGTGAGCTCAGGGCCAGCCTGAATTACAAAGTCAGACCTTGTCTCAAAAAAAAAAGACGGGGGAGAGGGGTAGGGGGTTGGGGTGTAGTGTTGAATGCCTGTTATTCCGGCATTCTGAGAGGCTGAGGCAAAATCAAGTCTAGCCTGGGCAACTTAATGAGAGCCTGTCTCATAATACAAATGGGCTGGGATATAGCTTAGTGCAAAGACCCTAGGTTTAAGCCTTTCAGTAGTACGAAGGGAGAAAGAGAGAGGCAGAGAGAGAGAGGATCTAGAAATGATGTGTCTGAAGCCTGGTGTAGTGGTACACACCTGTAATCCCAGTGCTTAGGAGGTTGAGGCAGAAGGTAGCTGTGAGTTTAAGACCAGCCTAGGCTATATAACAAAACCTTCTCTCAAAAAATAAACAACAACAACAAAAATAGGAATGATATGTCTGAAATGATAAATATACCAGTTACCTAATTTGATCATTACACATTATAACACGTATTGAAATATTATGCTCTACCTCTAAATCTGTAAATTATTATGTGCCAATTAAATTATAAATAAATACTTTTTGGTTTTGGTTTTGATCTTAGTTTTTTTGGGGGGTGGGGGGGTTGAGACAGGGTCTCTTTGTACTTCAGGCTGGCCCTGAGCTCACTATGTAGCCCAGGCAACCCGGGAACTCAGCAGTCCTCCTGCCTCTGCCTCCTGAGTGCTAGGATTACAGGCATGAGCCACCATGCCCAGTATGGTTATACATGGTTACTAGGGATCAAACCAGGGACCTTGGGCTTGCTAGGCAGGCACCGGAACCACTGAGCCAAATCTCCAGCCCTGGTCTTTTTGAGTTTTTTGAGACAGGGACTCACTGTGTAGTTTAGGCTGGCTTTGAACTCACTGTATAGACCAGACTGGTCTCAGGAGGCAGCACCAGAAAGTTGAGGCAGGAAATCACCTCAAATTGAGGCCAGCGTGGGGCTGAGAATTTAGCTCAGTGGTTCTGATGTCTGCCTCCATGCACAAGGACCAGAGTTTGATCCCCAGTAACCACAAAGCACAATGCCAGGCATGGTGGCACAAGCCTGTAATCCCAGTACTTGGGAAGCAGAGGCAGGAAGATTGCTGTGAGTTCGAGGCTTTCCTGGGCTACATAGTGATCTCAGGGCCAGACTGAACTACAAAGCGAGACCCTGTCTTTAAAAAAAAAAAAAAATGAGGTCAGTCTGGGTCTCATACTAAATTCGAGATTTGCCTGTACTATATAGGGAGAGCTTGTCTCAAAAAGTAATTTTTTTATTTTAAATATAAAATGCCAGGCCGGAGGGTTAGCTCAGTGGTTCCGGCGCCTGCCTCGCAAGCGCAAGGTCCTGAGTTGGATCCCCGGTAACCACATATAATGCTGGGTGTGGAGACACGCCCACCAACAATCAACGCCTCATACCACAGTGCCAGGCGTGGCGGCTCACGCCTGTAATCCCAGCACTCGGGAGGCAGAGACAGGAGGATTGCTGAGTTCGCGGCAGCTTGCCTGGGCACCATAGTGAGCTCAGGGCCAGCCTGAACTACAAAGCAAGACCCTGTCTCAAAAAGCAAAAAAAATAAAAATAAAAATAAAAATAAAAATAAAATAATAAAATAAAATAAAATAAAATAAAATAAAATAAAATAAAATAAAATAAAATAAAATAAAATAAAATAAATATAAAATAAAATAAATAAAATGCTGGCAGACCTGGGAAGATCTGGGCTTTCCTGAGCCATTGTGTGGTCCTTTCCTGGTGTCCAAGTCCTGCCCCCAGGAAGGACACTCAGGAAGCTGGCCTTCTAGGCTAACCCTGCCACTCATCTTCCTCCTCCAGTTCTACGGAGCCTCCGTTGCTTATGAAAATGCTCTCAGAGTGTTCAACATCGTCTTCACCTCCCTTTTCTCTCTGGAGTGTGTACTTAAAGTCATGGCCTTTGGGATTCTGGTAAGTATGGCCATGGGTACAACTGCAGGCTGGGGAGGCCAGGGCCACTGGGTGCTGGGCCGTGGTCTTCCCACTTGTTCCAGGACTGCCCCCCCCCCCCCGCCCCGTGGCCTAGGCCTCTCACTGTGGCTGCAGAGCCTACTTTACCATCCCTGTGCTCACCAGGTAATTCTAATGGGACACTTTGAGTATCACTCTACCTAAAACTGTAGGGACTCCATTATTTCTTCAGAAGGTCCCTTGGGGAGAGCAGTTGTCACTTTTCTAGAGATGAAGAGGCCTCAATCAGAGACGCTAACAAGGGCATGGTTTTCACAGTGTTTTAACCTCAACCCACAAAAAATGCATCTTCCATAGAGCCCCGCTTACCGACAGGCGTGCAGAAAACCAGCATGCAGGGTTCAGGAAATGAGCATCTCACCTTGTCGCATGCCTTAGACTTCACAACTGTCCAACCTACTCTGATCTGTTTCTTTTTCTTTTAAATGGATTTTATAAGCCACTAGTTTGATTTGTTCTCCACTGATACATATGGTCTTAACCTAAAGTCTTTTAGCCCCTAAGAGGATCCAATCTGCAAGTGAGGGTAAAGCAGTGTGATCTCATGAAATTAGATGAGGGGGAAAGAAACTTCCTATCTTCATTTTCTACCAGCCACTGGCTTAATTTGAGCATTTTGTTTCATCTTGAAGGCTGATGTGCTCATTTTTTCTGTTACTGTCACAGAATAGCCAAGTCAGTTAACTTCCAGGGAAGAAAGGTCTATTTGACTTAAGATTTCAGAGGGGTTTTTGGGTTTTTTTGTTTGTTTGTTTTTTGGGGGTGAGGGTTGAGACAGGGTCTCGCTTTGTAGTTCAGACTGGCCCTGAGCTCACTATATAGCCCAGGCAAGCCTTGAACTCACAGTCCTCCAGCCCCTTCCTCCCTAGTTCTGGGATTACAGGCATGAGCCACCATGCCTGGCACTGTGATATGTGCTACTGATTGCTGGTGGGCGTGAGCCACGCCATGCCTGGTATTGTTGTATGTGGTTACTAGGAATCAAACTTGGGACCTTGCGCTTACTAAGCAGGTGCCAGAACCACTGAGTTAAATCTCCCACCCTCAAAAAAAATCTTTTTTCCAAAAATATATCAATAAGAACAGTTCTTCTACTCAGGCATGGTGCCACATGCCTGTAATCACAGCACTTGGAAGACTGAGACAGGAGGATCACCATAAGTTCAAGGCCAGCCTGGGCTACCTAGTGAGTTCAGGGCAAGCTTAAACTACAAGCAAGACCATGTCTGGAAAAAAAAAAAAAAAAACACATTTCTCTTTGTGATCTTGGCTATTTTACTTTATGGATTTACCAATGTTACTCTGATAAAGTTTTTCAAGATGGTGAAGGAGAATCATAATGAAAAAAGGGAGAAAGGGAGGAGAAGGGAAGGGAAAGAAAAGGATGGGAAAGAGAGGAGAGAGGAAGGAAGGAAGAAAGAAAGGGACAAGGAAGAGGGAGAGAAAAGAGTTGGGCATGGTGGCACATATCTGGGAGGCTGAGGCAGGAGAATCACAAGTATGAGCCCAGCCTGTGCAAGACCCTCTCAAAATAGAAAAGGGCTGCCACTGTAGTGCAAAGGTTCTCCATTCAATCTCCAGGAACATAAAAGGAGGAGGAGGAAGAAAAGAAGAAAAGGCTACGGATAGGTTGTGACTTGGAATATGTTAATCAACTTTTCATTGCTATGATAAAATATTTCAAATAATCGGCTTAAAGAAGGAAAGATTTCCTTTAGCTCACAGTTCTGGTCCACACTGAGTTGGTACCATGGCTTAGGGCCTGTGGAGACACAGCCTGTCTTGGCGAGACCCCTTGGTAGAAAACACTTGTCCACCTCTGAACATGCTAGAGCCAAAAACACAGGATGGGGCTGGCTCCTAATGGCCCCTCCAAGGCCATGCCCCTAGTCACTTCCTCCATTAGGCTCCACCTCTTAAAGGTTTCATCACCTCCTTATAGGTCCACATACTGCCAGCTTTTATCGCATGAGCCTTTGGAAGACATTGAGGATCCAAATGATAGCGTGGAGAGACTTGTGAAGTGACTTTTTGAAAGTCCCCCATGAATGGCTGAGCTGGAACTTGAGGCAGAATGTCTGTTTTCTTAACGACTGGTTGAGTCAGTCCATCTCTGAAGAGAATGGCTCTCAGAAGACTGGATCCACCTTGATTTACTGAGATGGCTAAGGGCATCAACTTCAGTGCTGGAGAAGCCAGAATCCAAACCCTGCCTCCTCAGGCATGTGATACACAGGCTCTGCCCCTGCTGCCATTGGAAGGGCACTGGGGAGCACTGAACAGTATGGTCAGAAGAATCCAGGCTTAGCCCAGTCTGAAGTGAGAGCCAGTCAATGCTAGGAAGGCTCACAATGAAAGACACCTGCCTGCCTTTGTTCTCTGAAGCAGTGGCTTTGCTGGGGAGGAGACATAACCCATCTGAAGCACTGTAACCCAGCACTCTAGGAGGCTGAGGCAGGAGGGTCACAAGTTCAAGCCCATCCTGGGCCCAGTTGCTACTGACTGAGCAACACCTTGCCTCAAAATTTAAAAACAATAATGACAATAATAAAACGGATATAGCTAAATGGCAAAAGCCCTGAGTTGATCCCTAATACTACCAAAGGAAGAAAATGGCATGATCCCCCAAACTGTCCTCCAGAAGTTCTGATTCATTGGGTTGGGCAGCCACTTTTTGCTTTTTTTTTTTTTTTTTTTGGAGACAGGGTCTCGCTTTGTAGTTCAGGCTGGCCCTGAGCTCACTATGGTGCCCAGGCAAGCCGCCGCGAAGTCAGCAATCCTCCTGTCCCTGCCTCTCGAGTGCTGGGATTACAGGCGTGAGCCACCATGCCCGGCATTGTGGTATGCGCTGTTGATTGTTGGTGGGCGTGTCTCCACGCCCAGCATTATATGTGGTTACCGGGGATCGAACTCAGGTCCTTGTGCTTGCGAGGCAGGCGCCGGAACCACTGAGCTAACCCTCCGGCCCGGGCAGCCACTTTTTTAAAGAGGATCACCAGGGAAGCTCTGAGGGCCAGGGGAAGGCCAACCCCCACCAGACTCTGATTCATAGTTCCAAGCAAGATGGTGCTAGGAGTGGACTCAAGTGAGAGCAAGCTGGTTGGTTGACTTGTGCTGGGTTGAGAGCAGGGGGCTCAGAGGACTAGGGGCTGTGATGTTTACCAAATAGCATGGACTATTTCAGTATTTTAACAGCAACAGTGCAATAGTACCAGCATGGAGCCAGCACTAAGCCTAACAATGTATTGTCAGGAAAGATCATGCTTCACTGCAGTAACAAACATGGCCTACATCTCAGTGCCTTCCATCAACAAAGGGTTTTATTTTACCTTGTGCGGCTTTTTTATACTCAGGGAGGTAAACTTCTTCCTAGTTAGCTAGCGACTTGGGCTCCTGGAGTCACTCTTATCTGAGTATTGCTGCTCCCTAGGCCCAATTTTGAGAGATTTGTGGCAAGTACCTTGCTGACTAGGAAGTGACCACACTACCTGTACTCAAAGAAGCACAGGGCCCCACCTAACCACAAAGGGACAGGATGCAGAGCTTACGTGTGCTGGAGGGCCAAAGACCACTGTTCCACACTTCTATTGCTGTCCTCCTACAGCTCAGGACATGGAGGCCCAGAGAGGTTGAGCTGCTTTCCCACAGGCATACAGCTGTGTTAGGAAAACTGAGATCTGCCTGCTTGGCAGATCTATGTAGACATCTGGGTCCTGGAGGCGGACCCTGGATCATGTGTCCAGATTCTGGCTGCACCTTTGGGCAGATGAGTAGTTTTCATCTCCGAGGCTCAGGTGGCCACAGGGAATGAGTAAAGCTCTTTCCCTAGAAAGTCCTTATGAGATGGGAAAAAGTGAGAATCAACTGTGTCATGTACTGGTACAAATTCTCAATATTAAGTGTGATTATTCTGTGTATATAGAATGCACCAATAAAATCAATTTTTTAAAACTGGGGAAAAATCCTTACGAGGACCCCAGTGATGTCCTTCATAAAGCACCTGTGGGCTTGGGGATCTCTTGAAGAGACAGGCGGCGCCTCAGTGGGCAGCTTCTTGCCTAGCAACGCAGAGGCAGAACCAGAAGCCCCACCTGGAGCCAGGCAAGTTGTGGAAAAGCCTTGGAGACGAGGCGGGAGCACTTGGGGCAAGTGATAGTTGTGTGGGCCTCCTACCACACACCTGTAATCCCAGCGTTCTGGGAGGCTGAGGCAGGAGGACTGTCTTGAGTTTGAAGCCAGCCTGGTCTATATAGTCAGTTAGTTCAAGGCTACCCTGGGCTACAAAGTGAGACCGTGCCTCAAAAAATGTTTAAAAAGGGGCCGGAGGGTTAGCTCAGTGGTTCCGGCACCTGCCTCGCAAGCGTAAGGACCTGAGTTCGATCCCCGGTTACCACATATAATGCTGGGCGTGGTGGCTCACGCCTGTAATCCCAGCACTCGGGAGGCAGAGACAGGAGGATTGCTGAGTTCGCGGCGGCTTGCCTGGGCACCATAGTGAGCTCAGGGTCAGCCTGA
>PVIC010009615.1:0-45201 GCA_004025085.1 Thryonomys swinderianus
AAATCAATCAATGTAATACACTATATTAACAGACTCAAGGACAAAAACCATATGATTATCTCAATAGATGCAGAAAAAGCATTTGACAAAATCCAACACCCATTTATGATCAAAACCCTACAGAGAATTGGAATCGATGGACTTTATCTCAATTTAATACAAGCTATTTATGAGAAACCAACAGCCAGCATCATATTCAGTGGGCCAAAACTGAAACCTTTTACATTAAGGTCAGGAACGAGACTAGGATGCCCATTGTCAAGACTCCTGTTCAATATAGTACTGGAAACATTAGCCATGGCAATCAGGCAGGACAAAGATATAAAAGGAATAAAGATAGGAAAGGAAGAAGTTAAACTGTCATTATTTGCTGATGATATGATACTCTATCTAGAGGATCCTAAAAACTCAACCAAGAGACTCCTAGACTTAATTACCAAATTTGGTAGTGTTGCTGGATACAGGGTCAACGCTCAAAAATCACCAGCCTTTGTCTACACAAAAACCAGACTCAGTGAAAAAGAAATTGGGGAGGCAATCCCTTTCACAGTAGCACCCAGAAAAAATGAAACATCTAGGAATCAACCTAACAAAGGAAGTGAAAGACCTCTACTCTGAAAACTATAGGACTCTGAAAACTGAGATAGAAAAGGAAATCAGAAAGTGGAAAGATATCCCTTGTTCCTGGGTCGGGAGAACCAACATCGTCAAAATGGCTATACTCCCACAACTACTATATAGATTCAATGGAATTCCAATTGAAATTCCAACGGTATACTTCACAGAGCCAGAGAAAATCATACAAAAATTCATCTGGAAACACAAGAAACCTAGAATAGCAAAAGCAATTCTCAGCAACCACAACATGGCAGGGATTATTAAAATCCCCAATTTAAAACTTTATTATAAAGCCACTTTGATAAAAACTGCAAGGTGCTGGCAAAGTAACAGACCAGAGGACCAGTGGAATAGATTAGAAGACCCAGAAACAACTCCAGATACACTAAGCCACCTTATCTTTGACAAAGGAGCCAAACATCCCCAATGGAAGAAAGACAGCCTCTTTAACAAATGTTGCTGGAAAATTGGGCTTTAGCCTGCCAAAAGCTAAAGCTAGACCTATCTCTTTCACCATGCACAAAACTAAACTCACAGTGGATACGAGACTTAAACATTAAAACAGAAATAATAAGCCTGTTGGAAAACAGGCTAGGTAAAAATCTTGGAGACATTGGCTTAGGCAGAGATTTTATGAATAAAACATCTATAGCACAAGAACTAGCAAAATCAACAAATGGGATCTCATTCTACTGAAAAGCTTCTGCACAACAAAAGAAGTCGCTGGCACTGCTAGAAGACAACCAACAACATGGGAAAAAATCTTTACTTGCTGTGTATCAGACAATGGGCTATTATCTACGATATATAAAGAACTCAAACAGATCAGCCTCCCCAAGTTTAAAGACCCAATTCAAAAATGGGCATCTGAAATGAACAGACACTTCTCAGAAGCAGAAGTCAAAGCAGCTAAGAAACATATGAAGAAATGGTCAACATCACTGGTCATTCGAGAGATGCAAATGAAAACAACACTGTGATTTCATCTCCCTCCACAAAGCATGGCTGCAATCACAAAATCAACCAACAATAAATGCTGGCGAGGCTGTGGGGAGAAAGGAACCCTTCTCCACTTTTGCTGGGTTTGCAGACTTGTGCAACCATTGTGGACATCTGTGTGGAGATTTCTCAGAAAACTAGGACTAGGGGTCCCATTTGACCCGGCTATCCCCCTGCTAGGAAGATACCCAAAAGAATTTTTAAAAATCACGTTGGAAAGACAGATGTACACCCTTGTTCCTAACAGCTGAATTTGTCATAGCTCAGTCTTGGAAACAACCCAAATGTCCATCAACTGGAGAGTGGATAAAGAAGATGTGTTTTTTTTATATAATATGGAGTATTACTCTGCCATAAAGAATGACAAGATCGATCCATTTAGGTGCAAATGGAGACACCTGGAGGATATACTAGTAAGTGAAATCAATAGATCACAGATAGACAATTTCTGGATCTTCTCTTTGGCATGAACACCTGTAGATGCAAATTAGCTCTAGAAAGTATGACAGCTTTTATAGAGTGGGAAATTTCTATAGGAAACTTGATGTGGGAATGTGATGAAGGGAAGGCATAAATGTAATACAGAAAGAAAATAAAAGAGCATGTATAAAGGGGGTGAGGAGGTGGGGATGGGTAGGGATATGGGTAAAAAAGAGAATTAGCATGGGTTATATACTGGTACAAATTCCCCAATGTTATACGTGATTTTGAGATGTATATAAATTATATCAATAAAGATTTCAATTGAAAAAATGAGTGGCAATATATACTCCATGCCATTCTGTGCCTCTTCCGGCCAGTATAGCAACAGTTTGTTTGTCCACTGTGCCTGTGCCAGTGGAGATCAAAGCCTCTAATGAAAACACCTCTTTTTGTACAGTCAAGCGGCTGAGAAACACATCTAATATTCTGACGAGTAGTGTATGAAACCAGAAAGGCACACTGCCTGTTTCTGAAATATTCTGCCTAGGGGTGCCATGTTCGGGCTGGATATCTCCATTTGCCTGCCAGCTCCATTCAAGCAAAAGCCTGTGTGCAGGCTATACAGAGATTTCTCCCTGAAACCAGGACCTGGAACTCAGACCGTGTGGCTGTGACCTCACTTTCAGAAACTGAGTGAAAATCTACTCACTGCCTATTCTCTGGGATTTCTGGCCAAGAAGCAAGTGTTTGTTCCTGTACACTACATGTGTCTTGGGTAGTGAAATGCCCATTGTGACATCACATTGCCTATTTAGAAACAAACCCAGGGATACAGCTACTTGTACTTGGATGTTTAGAGGCTAAAGATGGAGGTGCCAAATGATGACATTCAAAGTTGAAATGTGTGGATTAAAACAACACGAGATGTCTCTCTTTTCTGGCAGGTCTTTCAAGTGAATGGGAGAATGTGCGCTCTCAAGAGGTTCTCTCCCAAACAAGGCGCTGGAATTCAGACCATGTTGTTGTAAACACAATTTCAGAAATTGTTTGGAAGTGTACGCCCTACTGAAACCGTACCACTTTTTGACAGAGAAGCAACAATTTGTTTGTCCATGCTCATTCAGCCTGTGGGAGAAGAAATCCTCTTATGAAAATACCACTCTTTTGTAAATCCAAGGAAGGCAGAATCGCAACTAGTATTTTGTTGGGAAGAAGCTGAAACAAGGTATGCCCAGTTCCTTTTTCAGAAATATTCCAGCCTAGCAGTGCCTTTTGCTGCCTCGACCTCTGCATTTGCCTAGCTGCTCTCTTCATGTGATGGGGAGTTTCTTGGATATTAGTAGATTTCTCCCTGAATCACAAAGCTTGCACTCAGACGGTATTCTTGTGAACAAAGTTTCTGAAATTGTGTGCTAATTTTCTACCTAACTCCTTCTGCTTTTTCTTGGCAGGGACAAGAGTGTGTTCATCTATGCTACTTGTGTCCGTGGTAGAGAAAGGCCCATTATGACCTCACACTCCCTTCATGGAAACAAGCACTGGAGCAACACTACTTGTGTTTGGACGGTAGAGCCTGAGTATATAGGTGGAAAATGCCTGATTTCAACTTGCAAAGGTGTGGATTACACCTAATGGGAAGGTGCCTGTCTTTACTAGCAACCTCCAAGCAAGCAAAAGGGAGAATTTGGGATATCAGGAGCTTGATCGCCCCAAGCAAAAGCTAGAATTCAGGCGTTGTTGCTATAAACTGGTTTTCAGAAACTGAGTCCGACTGTACTACCTGCTCATTCTTTGCCTTATTTGGAAGAGTAGGAACAGTTTGTTTTCCATGTTCCCTGTGCATGTGGAGAACTGTTGCTTCTTATTCAAATACCGCTCTCTTTGTATGGGCAAATGGTGGAGAAACACACGTAATGATCTGAAATTTAGAATCTGAATCGAGAAAAGCACACTGCCTGCTCCAGAAATATCTGGACTAGGAGTAGCATTCCACGGCTGGATATCTCCATTTGAACACAAGCTCCAATCAAGCGAAGGGAGGTGGAGTGATATTCGGGGATTTCTCTCTCAAACAGAAACACCTGGAAATCAGACCTGCATTTGTGAAGTCAGTTTCAGGAACGCAGTGAAAATTACTACCTCCCTGTTCTTTTCCCTTTACTGCCAGGAGGAAAGAGTTAGTTCCTGTACACTACCTATGTCTGCAGTAGTGCAAGTCCCATTATGACATCACAATCCCTTTGTTGAAACAAGTCCTGGGGCAGAGCTATTTGTGTTTGGACCTTTAGAGCCTGAAGACAGAAGTGCCAAATGCCAGGTTTCAAAGCCCAAATGCCTGGAGTATAACTTCATGCAAAATGTCCCAATTGGCTGTGCAGCCCCTTTCATGTGAATGAGAGATTCTGCACAAACAAGAGGTTTCCATACCAAAGAAGGAGCTGGAAATCAGAACATGTTGCTATAACCCTCCGTTTCAGTAACATAGTGAAACTGTACATCTTATCTGTGCTCTTTTGGCCAAAGTTGCAACAGTTGTCCACGGTCTTAGTATCAGAGGGAGAATACGGGCATTTAGGAAAATAAGGCTTTCATGACCAGACAAGCACCAGAGAATCACAACTAATATTCTGATGGGTAGAATGTGAAGGGAGATATGCACAGTGCGTGTTTCTGAAAATCTCTGACCTAGGTGTGCCTTTTTTATGGCTGCATAGCTCGGTTTGCTTCCAAGATTGATGCAAGCAAATGGAAGTTTCTGCGATATCAAGCAACTTCTCCCTTAATGAAGACACTGGAACTCAGAGTAGTTGTCTTGTGAACTCACTTGCAGAAACTCAGTGCATATCTGTTCCCTGCCTTCTCTATGTCTGTGGTAGGTAAAGGCCCATTTTGACATCACACTCCCTATGCAGAAACAAGCTGTGGCGTAGAACTACTTGTGATGGAATGGTTAGAGCTTGAGGACAGAGGTGACGGATGACAGTTTTCAAAGCCCAAATGCTTGGAGGACAACTTAATGTAAGATTACCCTCTTTTCCACGCAGCTACGTTGAAGTGAATGGGAACATCTGGTTTATCAGGAATTTTATCTCCCAGACAAAAGTCTGGATTTCACACTGTTGCAGTCAACTCACTTTTAGAAACTGAGTGGAAATATATTCTCCCTGCCACTCTGGGCCTTTTCCGGCCAGCATAGCCACAGTTTTTTTGTCCACTCTGCCTGTGCTTGTGGAGAAGAAAGCCTCTTATGAGAACACCTCTTTTTGTACACTCAAGGAGCAGAGAAACACATCTAATACTCTGATGGTTAGCGTATGAAGCCAGAAAGGCACACTGCAAGTTTCTGAAATCATTCATCTAGGTGTGCCGTGTTTGGGCTGGATATCTCCATTTGCCTGGAAGCTCCATTCAAGCGAAAGGCTGTGTGCTAGATATCCAGACATTTCTCCCTGAAACAAGGACCTGGAACTTAGACCGTGTGGCTGTGACCTCACTTGCAGAAACTGAGTGAAAATATACTCCCTGCCTTCTCTCTGGGATTTCTGCCCAGGAAGCAAGTGTTTGTTCCTGTACACTATGCGTGTCTCTAGTAGAGACAGAAACATTGTGACATCACATTGGCTTTTTGGAAACAAACCCAGAGCAGAGCTAATTGTACTTGGACGTTTAGAAGCTAAACACAGAGGTGGCAAATGCCACCTTTCCAAGCCAAAATTCGTGGATGAAAACTTAACGGACCATGTCTCTCTTTTTTGGCAGGTCCTTCCAAGTGAATTGGAGAATGTGCGCTATCAAGAGGTTCTCTCCCAAACAAGGAGGTGGAATTCAGACCTTGTTGTTGTAAACACAGTTTCAGAAATTGTTTGGAACTGTACTCCCTGCCCACACCGTGCCTCTTTTTAACAGAGAAGCATCAGTTTGTGTGTCCATGCTCATTCGGCCTGAGGGCGAAGATATCCTCTTATGAAAATACCGCTCTTTTGTAATTCCAAGTGGGGCAGAATTGCAAGTAGTATTCTGTTGGGAAGAAGCTGAAACGAGGTATGCACAGTGCATGTTTCAGGAATATCCTGGCCTAGGAGTGCTTTTTGCTTCTTGGACATGTCTGTTTGCCCAGCTGGTCTACCCATGTGATGGGCACTTTCTTGGATAATAGCAGATATCTCTTTAAAACACAGAGCTGGTACTAAGATGGTGTTTTTATGAACAAAGTTTCTTAAACAGTGTGGTAATTTTCTACCTATCTGCTTCCACCTTTTCTTGAGTTTGGACCATTAGAGCCTGAGGACGGAGGTGTAAAATGCCTATTTTCAATGAGCAAATGCCTGAATTACACCTAATTGCAAGATGCCTGTCTTTTCTAGCAATCTCAAAGCAAGCGAAAGGGAGAATCTGGGATATCAGGAGCTTAATCTCCCCAAGCAAAAGGTGGAATTGGGACTTTGTTGCTATAAACAGATTTTCAGAAACTGAGTGGGACTGTCCTCCCTGTTCACTCTGTGCCTTATTTGGAAGAGTAGGAACAGTTTTTTTTTTCCATGTTCCCTATGCCTGTGGAGAACTGTGGCTTCTTATTCAAATACTGCTCTCTTTGTACAGGCAAATGGTGGAGAAACACATGTAATGTTCTGATGGTTAGAATCTGAATCGAGAAAAGCACACTGCCCACTTCAGAAATCGCTGGACTAGGAGAGCCATTCCATGGCTGAATATCTCCATTTGACCACAAGCTCCAATCAAGTGAAAGGGAGGTGGAATGATATTGGGGGATTTCTCCCTCAAATAGCAACACCTGGAAATCAGACCTGCATTTTGTGAAGTCAGTTTCAGGAACAGAGTGGAAATTACTCCCTCTGCTCTTTGCCTTTTACTGCCAGGAAGCAAGAGTTTGTTCTTTTCCGGTGGACTGAGGGAGCAGCAGTGCATGGACCAGACCAGTAGCTGTGGGTCCTGCCATGCCTTGTATCCGGCGGACTGAAGCCAGCGGCACGCGGACCCGACCAACAGCTGCGGGGCCCACCATACCTTGTTCCCAGAAGACTGAGGGAGCAGAGGCACGTGAACCAAACCGACGGCTGCAGGCCATGCCGTGCCTTCTTTCCAGCAGACTGAGGGAGCAGCAGCACACAGACCAGACCAGCAGCTGCAGGCCCTGCCATGCCTTGTTTCCGGCGGACTGAAGCCAGCGGTGCTCGGACTGGACCAGCGGCTGCAGGCCACGCTGTACCTGGTTCCCGGCAGACTGAGGGAGCAGTGGCGCATGGACCGAACTGGTGGCTGCAGGCCCCGCCATGCCTTGTTTCCGGCGGACTGAAGCCAGCGGTGCGCAGACTGGACCGGCGGCTGCAGGCCACGCTGTACCTTGTTCCCAGCAGACTGAGGGAGCAGTGGCGCATGGACCAAACCGGTGGCTGCAGGCTACACCGTGGCTTGTTTCCAGCGGACTGAGGGAGCAGCACGTGGACCCGGCTGCAGGGCAGAGTCCATTTCCACGGACTGAAGGCTGACCACCGGCCACTGTATCCCAGAGCTGTGCAGTGAGGAGTCAAACAGAGAGGTAACTCATAAGCTCAAAGTCTCCAGAATAGAATCTTAAAAAAACTTCTATCTTATTTACTGTGTTTAATAATGATATTGGCATTTATTGTATTATGGTAACAAACATGATGCGATTGTTCTGCTCAAATACCTCCCATGATGTATCAGGAGTGAGAACTCTCAAGGGTCACTACAGATTCAAGGAGGACCCCCCCAGGAAAGAGCTGCTTCCAAAGGGCCCCAGATAATAGAAAGAGATCTGTAATAAACATTGCCCTGTCATCAGACAAAGAAGAGCATTAAAAACAATGAAAGAGTAGAAATGAGAAAATACACAAAAAGCCAGACACTAAGATCACCACCACAGGGAAATTCAGAGAAAAGGGAAATAGAAAAAACTGAAACTGAAACACCAGGACTCCTGGAGATGGTAAGTAAAGCGGATCTAGTAAAATGGAAATCAGAACTCACATCTGAGATCAAAACAGAGATACTGTCCTCAGTGAAAGACATCATTAAAGAAGAGATCACTGAGATGATTGAATCCAAGTTAGCAAAACCAATGGAACATTTTAAACAGCTCCAAGCAGAGCTCCAGGGAATGATGGAGAATGAAAGCTTGCACAGCACAATGAATGAAGCAGAGAACCGAATCTCAGACCTACAGGATAGCATAGCAGCCAGCGAGCACGACAGGAATAATCTATGGAAAAGAGCAAGGGACCATGAGAAATCAACTCAAAAGCTTCTAGATGACTCAAAGAAAAGTAAATAAGAATGATCGGAGTCACTGAGGAAGCAGGAGAAAGTGTAAAAGACAGAAAAAAGCTACTGTCAGAGAGAGCAACAGAAAACTTCACAGGAAAAGATATAGACATACAGATAAAGGAGGCCTATCAGACTCCAAAACACAGCAATATAAAAATATCTACACTTAGACACATAATTATCAAGGTTCCAGATGTAAAACAAAACAACGAAATAATGAAAGCAGTGAGAGAAAGGAAGAAAATCACCTACAAAGGGGGGTCCATTAGGATCACAGCAGACTTTTCAACACAAACACTCAGTGCAAGGAGAGCATGGAGCAAAGTATTTCAAGCATTGCAGGAAAACAACCTCCAACCTAGACTGTTGTATCCTGCAAAACTATGTTTCAGAATAGATGGGGAAATAAGATACTTCCATCATAAAGAACACCTGAAAAACTTCACTAACACAAAACATGCACTCCAAAATATCCTAAAGAACATCTTGGAAAAAAACAAAGAAAATTCCATACCTACGAGACCCAGGTGAGTGAATCCACTGGGGCAAACAAGAAACTAAATAGAAAAGGAGAAAAGCAAAGAAGAAAAGAACCAAGAACAAGGAACCATGGCAGCTCTGAATATGTCCATATCAGTCATAACCATTAATGTCAATGGCCTCAATAGGCCAAATAAAAGACACAGACTAGCAGATTGGATCAAGAAGCAAGATCCTACAATCTGCTGCATACAGGAAACACACCTAGTTCAGAAGGAAACCTATAGACTGAAAACAAAAGTTTGGAAAACAATCTCCATGCCACAGGAAACTGCAAAAAAAGCAGGAGTGGCTATCTTGTTTGCAGATGAAATAGATTTCAAACCCAAACTGAATAAAAGAGATAAAGAAGGTCACTATATTCTCGTACAAGGAACTATCCAGGAGAAAGAAATAACACTCATAAATATTTATGCACCGAACTCTAACACACCAAACTATATAAAACAGACATTACTGGACATGAAAAGCCACCTACCCATGAATACAATAGTAGTAGGGTATTTTAATACTCCATTGTCACAAATTGACAGATCAACTGGACAAGCAATCAATAAGGAAATAATTGAGCTAAACCAAACTTTGGGGCAAATAGACTTATTAGATGCCTACAGAATTTTTCACCCTTCAAAGCGAGAATACACCTTCATCTCAGCTGCTCATAGATCATTCTCCAAAATAGACCACATTCTAGTCCATAGAGCAAGCTTAAGTAGATGCAAAGGAACAAAAGTTATCCCCTGCATATTATCAGACCATAGTGCCTTGAAACTGGAGCTGAATAGCAGAAGAAATTCCAAGATCCTGACAAACACATGGAAATTGGATAATATTCTGTTAACCAACCAATGGGCCACAAAAGAAATTAAAGAAGAAATAAAATAGTATCTACAACTGAATGACAACACCAGCACAACATACAGGAATTTATGGGACACAATGAAAGCAGTTCTGCGAGGGAAATTCATAGCAGTGAATGCCTACACTCGGAAAATAGAGCAAACTTCAATAAACAATCTAATGATGAACCTAAGACAATTAGAAAAAGAGGAACAAAACAAACCCAAAGCACATACTAGCGAGGAAATTATAAGGATCAGAGCAGAAATTAATGCAGTGGAGACAAAGAGAACAATACAAAGAATCAATGAATCAAAGAGTTGGTTCTTTGAAAGGATAAATAAGATTGACAGGCCCTTAGCCAACCTTATCAAAGGAAGGAAAAGGCCCAAATCCATGCTATAAGGAATGGAAACGGGGAAATCAGCACAGCCCAAGAAGTCCAAAGGATCATAAACATATATTTTGAAAATCTATACTCCAAGAAGATGGAAAATCTAGAAGAAATGGAGAGATTCCTAGACTCTTATGAACTTCCAAAACTGAAGGAAGAGGATATAAAACTGTTAAACAACCCAATATCAATCTGGGAAATTGAAAATGTAATAAAAAACCTACCAACAAAGAAAAGCCCTGGTCCTGATGGCTTCACTGCTGAATTCTACAAAACTTTTAAAGAAGAGTTAAAACCAGTACTTCTCAATCTCTAATGAAATCAAAAGGGAAGCAGTACTCCCAAAATCATTCCCTGAAGCAACCATCACCTTGATTCCAAAGACAGGGAACGATCCAACAAAAAGCTACAGGCCAATCTCTCTAATGAACATTGACGCAAAAATCCTCAATAAGATACTTGCAAACAGATTACAGAGAGTTATCAAGAAAATCATACACCCTGATCAAGTCGGATTTATCCCAGGGATGCAACATACGTAAACCAATTAATGTAATACACTATGTTAACAAATTCAAGGAAAAAACACATATGATTTTCTCAATAGATGCAGAAAAAGCATTTGACAAAATCCAACACCCATTTATGATCAAACCCTACAGAGAATTCGAATAGATGGACTTTATCTCAATTTAATACAAGCTATTTATGAGAAAGCAACAGCCAGCATCATACTCAATGGGCCAAAACTGAAACCTTTTACACTAAGGTCAGGAACGAGACAAGGATGCCCGTTGTCACCACTCTTGATCAATACAGTACTGGAAACATTAGCCATAGCAATCAAGCAGGACAAAGATATAAAAGGAATAAAGATAGAAAAGGAAGAAATTAAACTGTCATTGTTTGCTGATGATATGATACTCTATCTTGAGGATCCTAAAAACTCAATCAAGAGACTCCTAGACTTAATTCCCAAATTTGGTAATGTTCACGGATACAGGGTCAATGCTCAAAAATCAACAACCTTTGTCTACACAAACAACAGATTCACTGAAAGAGAAATTGGGGAGTCAATCCCTTTCACAGTAGCACCCATAAAAATGAAATATCTAGGAATCAACCTAACAAAGGAAGTGAAAGACCTCTACTCTGAAAACTATAGGACTCTGAAAACTGAGATAGAAAAGGAAACCAGAAAGTGGAAAGATATCCCTTGTTACTGGGTCGGGAGAACCAACATCATCAAAATGACTATACTCCCACAACTACTATATAGATTCAATGCAATTCCAGTTGAAATTCCAATGGTATACTTCATAGAACTAGAGAAAATAATACAAAAATTCATCTGGAAGTACAAGAAACTTAGAATAGCAAAAGCAATTCTAAGCAACCACGACATGGCAGGGATTATTAAAATCCCCAATTTAAAACTCTATTATAAAGCCACCTTGATAAAAACTGCATGGTACTGGCAAAGTAACAGACCCAAGGACTAGTGGAATAGATCAGAAGACCCAGAAACAACTCCAGATACACTAAGCCACCTTATCTTTGACAAAGGAGCTAAACATCCCCAATGGAAGAAAGACAGCCTCTTTAACAAATGTTGCTGGAAAAACTGGGCTTTAGCCTGCCAAAAGCTAAAGCTAGACCTATCTCTCTCACCATGCACAAAACTAAACTCACAGTGGATATGAGACTTAAACAGTAAAATGGAAACAATAAGCCTGCTGGAAAACAGGCTAGGTAAAACTCTTGGAGACATTGGCTTAGGCAGAGACTTTATGAATAAAACATCTATAGCACAAGAACTAGCAGAAAGAATCAATAAATGGGATCTCATTCTACCGAAAAGCTTCTGCACAGCCAAAGAAGTTGCTGGCACTGCTAGAAGACAACCAACAACATGGGAAAAAAATTTTACCAACTGTGTATCAGAAAAAGGGCTATTATCAAAACGATATAAAGTACTCAAACGGATCAGCCTCCCCACGTTTAAAGACCCAATTCAAAAATGGGCATCTGAAATGAACAGACACTTCTCAGAGGCAGAAGTCAAAGCAGCCAAGAAACATATGAAGAAATGTTCAACATCACTGGTCATTCGAGAGATGCAAATGAAAATAACACTGTGATTTCATCTCACTCCACAAAGAATGGCTGCAATCACAAAATCAAACAACAACAAATGCTGGTGTGGCTGTGGGGAGAAAGGAACCCTTCTCCACTGTTGGTGGGATTGCAGACTTGTGCAACCATTGTGGAGATCTGTGTGGAGATTTCTCAGAAAACTAGGACTAGGAGTCCCATTTGACCCTGCTATCCCCCTGCTAGGAATATACAAAAGAATTTAAAAACTCACATTGGAAAGACAGATATACATCATTGTTCATAGCAGCTCAGTTCGTGATAGCGCAATCCTGGAAACAACCCAAATGTCCATCAACTGGAGAGTGGATAAAGAAGATGTGTTTTTTTTAATAAATTGTAGTATTACTCTGCCATAAAGAATGACAAGATCGATCCATTTAGGTGCAAATGGAGACACCTGGAGGATATACTAATAAGTGAAATCAATAGATCACAGATAGACAACTTCCAGATCTTCTCTTTGGCATGAACACCTGTAGATGCAAATGAGTTCTAGAAAGTAGGACAGCTTTTATAGAATGGAATATTTGTATAGGAAACTTGGTGTGGGAATGTGATGAGGGCAAGGAATAAATATGATACAGAAAGAAAATAAAAGAGCATGTATAAAGGGGGGAGGAGGTGTGGGTGGGTGGGGATATGGGTAAAAATGAGAATTGACTTGTGTCATATACTGGTACAAATTCCCCAATGTTATATGTGATTTTGAGATGTATATAAATTGTACCAATAAAGAATTCAATTATTAAAAAAAGAGTTTGTTCTTGTACACTACCTGTGTCTGCAGTAGTGAAAGTGCCATTATGATATCACAATCACTTTGTAGAAACAATCCCTGGGGTAGTGCTCTTTGAGTTTGGACCATTAGAGCCTGAAGACCGAAGGGCCCAATGCCGGGTTTCAAAGCCAAATGCTTGGGGTATAACTTCATGCAAAATGTCCCGCTTGGCCGAGCAGCTCCTTTTAAGTGATTGGGAGAATCTTCACAATCAAGAGGTTTCCCTATCAAAGAAGGAGCTGGAAAGCAGAACATGTTGCTATAAATGGCAGTTTCAGAAACATACTGAAACTCTACACTCAATCTGTGCCTATTTTGGCCAGAGTTGCAACCGTTGTCCATGCACTTTATACCAGTGGGAGTATATGGGCACTTAGGAAAATATGGCTGTCATTGAACAGACAAGCACTGGAGAATCGCAACTAATATTCTGATGGGTAGAAAGTGAAATGAGATATGCACAGTGTCTGTTTCTGAAAGTCTTTGGCCTAGGTGTGCCTTTTTGATGACTACACAACTTCGTTAGCCTCTAAGATTCATGTAAGTGAATGGATATTTCTGGGGTATCAGGCGATTTCTCCCTAAATGAAGGCACTGGAACTCAGAACAGGTATTTTGTGAACTCACTTGCAGAAACTCATTGCACATCTGTTCCCTGCCCGCTTTGTGTCTGTCGTAGGTAAAGGCCCATTTTTTTTATTTTTTTTTAAACAGGGTCTCACTTTGTAGTTCAGGCTGTCTCTGAGTTCACTCTGTAGTCCAGGCAGGCCTTGAACTCAGCAATCCTCCCATCTCTGCCTCTTGAGTGCTGGGATTACAGGCATGAGCTACCACGACCAGCATTGTGGTATGTGGTATTGATTGCTAGTGGGTGTGAGTCTCCATGCCCAGCATTTTATGTGGGTATTTGGGATCAAACTCAGGACCTTGCGCCTGTGAGGCAAGCGTCAGAACCCGCTAGGGAACCTTCCAGTCCATAATGTCCATTTTGACATCACTCTCCCTATGAAGAAACAAGCTGTGAGGCAGAATTACTTGCGATTGGATGGTTAGAGCTTGAAGACCTCGTGCCAAATGACGGTTTTCAAAGCCCAAATGCATGGAGGACAATTTAACCCAGGATTTCCCTGTTTCCTGCGCAGCTGCATGGAAGTGAAAGGGAGCATCTGGGATATCAGGAAGCTTAAGTCCCAGACAAAAGGCTGGATTTCAGACCGTGTTGCTGTCAACTCACATTTAGAAACTGAGTGGAAATATATACTCCCTGACATTCTGCACCTCTTCTGGCCAGCGTAGCAACAGTTTGTTTGTCCACTCTGCCTGTGCCAGTGGAGAATAAATCCTCTCATGAAAACACCTATTTTGTACACTCAAGCAGCAGAGAAACACATCTAATATTTTGACGGGTAGCGTATGAAGCAGAAAGGCACACTACCTGTTTGTGAAATCTTCTGCCTAGGAGTGCCATGTTCAGGCTAGATATCTCCATTTGCCCGCAAGCTCCATTCAAGCAAAAGGCTGTGTGCAGGATATCCAGATATTTCTCCCTGAAACAAGGACCTGGAACTCAGACCGTGTGGCTGTGACCTCACTTTAAGAAACTGAATGGAAATCTATTCCCTGCCTTCTCTCTGGGATTTCTGGCCAAGAAGCAAGTGTTTGTTCCTGTACACTATGTGTGTGTCTGGTAGGGAAAGGCCCATTGTGACATCACATTACCTTTTTAGAAACAAACCCAGGGCACAGCTACTTGTACTTGGATGTTTAGAGGCTAAAGACAGAGGTGCCAAATTCTGCCTTTCCAAGCTGAAATGCGTGGATGAAAACTTAACGGGTGATGTCTCTTTTTTCTGGCAGGTCTTTCAAGTGAATGCGAGAATGTTCACTATCACGAGGTTCTCTCCCAAACATGGAGCTGGAATTCAGACCGTGCTGTTGTAAGCAGTTTCAGAAATTGTTTGGCACTGCCCACACCATGCCTGTTTTTGACAGAGAAGCAACAGTTTGTTTTTCCATGCTCATTCATCCTGTGGGAGAAGACATCCTCTTATGAAAATACCGCTCTCCTGTACATCCAAGGAGGGCAGAATCGCAACTAGCATTGTGTTGTGAAGAAGCTTAAACGAGGAATGCACAGAGCATGTCTTAGAAAGATTCTGGCCTAACAGAACATTTTGCTGCAAGCATATGTCCGTTTGCTCAGCTGCTCTAATCATGTGGTGGGGAGTTTCATGGATATTAGTAGATTTCTCCCTGAAACACAGAGCTGCTACTAAGATGGTGTTTTTATGAACAAAGTTTCTGAAACTGTGTGCTAATTTTCTACCTACCTGCTCCTTCCTTTTCTTGGCAAAAACAAGAGATTGTTCATCTACTCTACTTGTGTCTGTGGTAGAGAAAGGCCCATTATGACCTCACACTCCCTTCGTATAAACAAGCACTGGGTCAACACTACTCGTGTTTGGATGGTTAGAGCCTGAATACAGAGGTGTGAAATGCCTGTTTTCAATGTGCAAAGGAATGGATTACACCTAATTGCAAGATGCCTGTCTTTTCTAGCATCCTCCAAGCAAGCAAAAGGAAGAATCTGGGATATCAGGAGCTTAATCTCCCCAAGCAACACCTAGAATGCAGACCACGTTGCTATAAACTGATTTTCAGAAACTGAGTGGGACTGTACTCCCTTCTCACTCTGTGCCTTATTTGGAAGTGTAGGAACAGTTTGTTTCTCCATGTTCCCTGTGCCTGTGGAGAACTGTGGCTTTTTATTCAAATACCGCTCTCTTTGTACAGGCAAATGGTAAAAAAGCACACGTAATGTTCTGATAGTTAGAATCGGAATGGAGAAAAGCACACTGCCTGCTTCGGAAATCTCTGGACTAGGAGTAGCATTCCACAGCTGGATATTTCCATTTGAGCACAAGCTCCAATCAAGCGAATGGTAGGTGGAGTGATGTTCAGAGATTTCTTCCTCAAATATAAATACCTGGAAAAAAGACCTGCATTTTGGGAAGTCAGTTTCAGGAATGGAGTGGAAATTACTAACTCCCTTCTCTTTGCCATTTATGGCCAGGAGGCAATAGTTTGCTCCTATACACTACCTGTGTCTGCATTAGTGAAAGTCCCATTATGACACCACAAACCCTTTGTAGAAATGAGCCCTGGTGTAGTTCTCTTTGCATTTGGGCCATTACAGCCTGAAGATAGAAGAGCCAAATGCTGGGTTTCTAATTCCAAAAGCCTGGAGTATAACTTCATGCAAAATGCCCCTCTTGGCCATGCAGCTCCTTTCAAGTGATTGGGAGAATTTGCACTATCAAGAGGTTTCCCTAACAAAGAAGGAGCTGGAAATCAGAACTTGTTGCTACAAATGTCAGTTTCAGAAACATAGTGAAGCTTTACACCCAAACTTTGCCTCTTTTGGCCTGAGTTGCAACCGTTGTCCATGCTCCCTCAACCAGTGGGAGTATTTAGGCACTTATGTAAGTACGGCTTTCATTGACTAGACAAGCACTGGAGAATCACAACTAATATTCTCATGGGTAGAAACTGAAGTGAGATACGCACAGTGCCGTTTTCTGAAAATCTCCATCCTAGGTGTGCCTTTTGGATGGCTGCAAAGCTCCGTTTGCCTCTAGGATTCGTGCACAGCGAATGGAAGTTTCTGCAATATCACACAATTTCTCCCTTAATGAAGGCATGGGAAAGCAGAACAGTTTTTTGTGAACTCACTTGCAGAAACTCAGTGCATATCTGTTCCCTACCTGCTCTATGTCTGTGGTGGGTAAAGGCCAATTTTGACATCACAGTCCCTATGCAGAAACAAGCTGTGGGGCAGAACTAGTTGCGATTGGATGGTTAGAGCTTGAGGAAAGAGGTGACAAATGACGGTTTTCAAAGCCCAAATGTGTGGAGGAAAATTTAATGCAAGATTTCCCTCTTTCCCAGGTAGCTGCATGGAAGCGAATGGGAGCATCTGGGATATCAGGAAGTTTATCTCTCAGACAAAATGCTGGATTTCAGACCATGTTGTTGTCAACCCACTTTGAGAAATTGAGTGGAAATATTTACTCCCTGCCACTCTGTGCCTCTTCTGGCCAGAGTAGCAACAGTTTGTTGGTCTACTCTGCCTGTGCCTGTGGAAATCAAGCCTCTCACAAAAACACCTCTTTTTGTACACTCAAGCGGCAGAGAAACACATCAACTATTCTAATGGGAAGCATATGAAGCCAGAAAGTCATACTGCCTGTTTCTGAAATCTTTTGTCTAGGCATCCTGTGTTTGGGGTGGATATCTCCATTTGCCCGCAAGCTCCATTCAAGTGAAAGGCTGTGTGCAGGATATATGGAAATTTCTCCCTAAAACAAGGACCTGGAACTCGGACCATGTGGCTGTGACCTCATTTTCAGAAACTGAGTGAAAATCTACTCCCTGCCTTCTCTCTGGGTTTTCTGGCCAGGAAGCAAGAGTTTGTTCCTGTTTACTATGTGTGTCCCTGGTAGAGAAAGGGCCATTGTGACATCAGATTACCTTTGTAGAAACAAACCCAGGGGGGCAGCTACTTGTACTTGGACATTTAGAGGCTAAAGATAGAGGTAACAAATGCCACCTTTCTACGCCCAAATATTTGAATTAAAACTTAACGCGTGATGTCTCCCTTTTCTGGCAGGTCCTTTCAAGTGAATGGGAGAATCTGAGCTATCAAGAGGTTTCTCTCCCAAACATGAAGCTGGAATTCAGACCGTGTTGTTTTAAACTCAGTTTCAGAAATTTAGTGGAACAGTACTCCCTGCCCACTTTGTGCCTCTTTTTGACAGAGTAACAACTGTTTGTCCATGCTCACTCGACCAGTGGGAGAAGAAACCTGCTTGTGAAAATACCGCTCTTTTGTACATTCAAGGAGTGCAGAATCTCAACTAGTATTGTGTTGGGAAGAAGCTGAAATGAGGTATGCACAGTGCCTGTTTCAGAAAGATTCCGGCCTAGCAGTGTCTTTTGCTGCCTGGACATGTCCATTTGCTCAGCTGCTCACTTCATGTGATTGGGACTTTCTTGGATATTAGTAGATTTCTCCCTGAAACACAGAGGGGGTACTCAGATGGTGTTCTTGTGAACAAAGTTTCTCAATTTGTGTGCTAATTTTCTACCTAACTGCTTCTGCCTTTTCTTGGCAGGAACACGAATTTGTTCATCAACACTACTTGTGTCTGTGGTAGAGAAAGGCCCATTATGACCTCACACTCCCTTCATAGAAACAAGCAATGGGGCAACATTACTTCTTCTTGGATGGTTTGAGCCTGAAGACGGAGGTGTAAAATGCCTGTCTTCAACATGCAAAGGCATGGATTACACCTAATTGCATGATGCCTGTCTTTTTTAGCAACCGCCAAGAAAGCGAAAGGGAGAATCTGGGATATCAGGAGCTTAAGATCACCAAGCGAAAGCTGGAATTCAGACCGTGTTGCTATAAAGTGATTTTCAGTAACTGAGTGGGACTGTACTCCCTGCTCACTCTGTGCCTTATTTGGAAGAGTAGGAACAGTTTGTTTCTCCATGTTCCCTGTGCCTGTGGAGAACTCTGGCTTCTTATTCAAATACCGCTCTCTTTGTATGGGCAAATGGTGGAGAAACACACGGAATGTTCTGATGGTTAGAATCTGAATCGAGAAAAGCACACTGCCTGCTTCGGAAATCTCTGGACTAGAAGTGCCTTTCCACAGCTGGGTATCTCCATTTGACTACAAGTTCCATTCAAGCGAATGGGAGGTGGAGTGATATTCGGAGATTTCTCCCTGAAATAGAAACACCTTGAACTCATACCTGCTTTTTGTGAAGTCAGTTTCAGGATCGGAGTGGAAATTACTACCTCCCTGCTCTTTGCCATTTACTGCTAGAAGGAAAGAGTTTGTTCCTGTACACTACCTGTGTCTGCAGTAGTGAAAGTCCCATTTTGACATCACAATCCCTTAGTAGAAGCAAGCCCTGGGGCAGTGCTCTTTGTGTTTGGACTGTTAAAGCCTGAATACAGAAGTGCCAAATGCCGGAGTATAACTTCATGCAAAATGTCCCTCATGGCCGTGCAGCAACATTGAAGTGAATGGGAGAATCTGCACAGTCAAGAGTGTTCCCTACCAAAGATGAAGTTGAAAATCAGAACATGTTGCTATGAACTACAGTTTCAGAAACTCACTGAAACTGTGCATCCAAGCTGTGCCTCTTTTGGTCAGAGTTGCAACTGTTGTCCACACTCCCTCTACCAGTGGGCATATACAGGCACTTAGGAAAATACAGCTGTCATTGACCAGACAAGCACTGAAGAACCACAAGTAATATTCTGATGGGTAGAAATTGAAGTGAGATATGCACAGTGCCTGTGTCTGAAATTCACTGGCCTACATGTGCCTTTTTGATCACTGCACAACTCCATTTGCATCCAAGATTCGTGTAGGCAAACATAAGTTTCAGGGGTATCAGCTGATTTATCCCTTTATGAAGGCCCTGGAACTCAGACCGATTTTTGTTTAACTCACTTGCAGAAACTCAGTGCACATTGTTCCCTGCATGCTCTGTGTCTGTTGTGGGTAAAGCCCCATTATGACATCACTCTCCCTATGCAGAAACAAGCTGTGGGACAGAGCTACTTGTGATTGGATGCTTAGGGCTTAAGGATAAAGGTGACAAATGTTGGTTTTCAAAGCCCAAATATGTGCAGGACAATTTAATGTAAGATTTCCTTCTTTTCCGGGCAGCTGCATGGAAGTGAATGTGAACATCTTGGATATCATGAGGTTTATCTCCCAGACAAAAGGCTGGATTTCAGATCATGTTGCTGTCAACTCACTTTTCAAAAGTGAGTGGAAATATTTACTCCCTGACACTCTGTGCCTCTTCCGGCCAGCGTAGCAGCAGTTTGTTTGTCCACTCTGCATATGCCTGTAGAGAAGAAAGCCTTTCATGAAAACACCTCTTTTTGTACACTTAAGCGGCAGAGAAACACATCTAATATTCTGATGGATAGTGTATGAAGCCAGAAAGGCACACTGCATTTTTATAAAATGTTCTGACTAGGTGTGCCATGTTTGGGCTGGATATCTCCATTTCCCCACAAGCTCCATTGAAGCAAAAGTCTGTGTGTGGGATATACAGAAATTTCACCCTGAAACAAGGATCTGGAACTCAGACCATGTGGCTGTGACAAGAGTTTCAGAAACTGAGTCAAAATCTACTCCCTGCCTGCTCTCTGGTTTTTCTGGCCAGGAGGCAAGTGTTTGTTCTTTTTTACTACACGTGTCTCTGGTAGGGAAAGTCCCATTGTGATACCACATTGCCTTGGTAGAAATAAACCCAGGGCACAGCTACTTGTACATGGATGTTTAGAGGCTAAAGACAGAGGTGCCAAATGACGCCTTTTAAAGCCCAAATACGTGGATTAAAACTTAAATGTGATGTCTCCCTTTTCTGGTATGTCCTTTCAAGTGAATGGGAGAATCTGAGCTATCAAGAGGTTTCTCTCCCAAACAAGGAGCTGGAATTCAGACCGTGTTGTAAACACAGTTTCGGAAATTCTTTGGGACTCCATGCCCACCCTGTGCCTCTTTTTGACAGAGCAGCAACAGTTTGTTTCTCCATGCCCACTCAGCCTGTAGGAGAAGGAATCCTCTAATGAAAATACCAGACTTTTCTACATCCAAGTAGTGCAGAATTGCAACTAGTATTCTGTTGGGAAGAAGCTGAAATGAGGTATGTACAGTGCCTGTTTCAGGAACATTCTGGCCTATCAGTGCCTTTTGCTATCTGGATATGTCCGTTTGCCCAGCTGTTTTATTCATGTGATGGGGACATTCAAAGATATAAGTAGATTTCTCCCTGGAACACAGAACTAGTACTCAGACGGTGTTACTGTGAACAAAGATTCTGAAATTGTCTGCTAATCTTCTACCTACCTGTTTCTGCCTTTTCTTGGCAGGAACAAGTGTTTGTTCATCTATGCTCCTTGTGTCTGTGGTAGAGAAAGGTCCATTATGACCTCACACTCCCTTTGCAGAAACAAGCACTGAGGCAACACTACTTGTGTTTGGACAGTTAGATCATGAATTTAGAGGTGTGAAATAAATGTTTTCAACATACAAAGTCATGGATTACACCTAATTTCATGATGCCTGTCTTTTCTAGCAACTCCAAGCAAGTGAATGGGAGAATCTGGATATCAGGAGCTTAATCTCACCAAGCAAAAGCTAGAATGCAGATCGTGTTGCTATAAACTGATTTTCAGAAATTGAGTGTAACTCTCCTCCCTGCTCACTCTGTGCCTTATTTGGAAGAGTAGGAAAAGTTTGTTTCTCCATGTTCCCTGTGCCTCTGGAGAACTGTGGCTTCCCATTCAAATACCTCTCCCTTTGAACGGGCAAATCGAGAAGAAACACACGTCATGTTCTCATGGTTAGAATCTGAATCAAGGAAAGCACACTGCCTACATTGGAAATCTCTGGACTGGGAGTGCCATTCCATGGCTGGATATCTCCATTTGACCACAAGCTCCAATCAAGTGAAAGGGAGGTGGAGTGATGTTCGGAGATTTCTCCCTCAAATAGAAAAACCTGGAACACAGACCTGCATTTTGTGAAGTCAGTTTCACAAATGGAGAGGAAATTACTACCTCCCTGCTCTTTGCCATTTACTGCCAGGAGGCAAAAGTTTGTTCCTGTAAACTATGTGTGTCCGCAATAGTGAAAGTCCCATTATGAATCACTATGCCTTTGTAGAAATGAGCCCTGGTGGATTGCTATTTCTTTTTTTTTTTTTTTTTTCTTTTTGGAGACAGGGTCTTGCTTTGTAGTTCAGGCTGGCCCTGAGCTCACTATGGTGCCCAGGCAAGCCGCCGCCAACTCAGCAATCCTCCTGTCTCTGCCTCCCGAGTGCTGGGATTACAGGCGTGAGCCACCACGCCCAGCATTATATGTGGTAACCAGGGATCGAACTCAGGTCCTTACGCTTGCGAGGCAGGCGCCGGAACCACTGAGCTAACCCTCCGGCCCGGATTGCTATTTCTGTTTGGACCGTTCGAGCCTGAAGACAGAAGTGCCAAATGCCAGGTTTCTAAACCCAAAAGCCTGGAGTATCACTTCATGTAAAATATCCCTCTTGACCGTGCAGTTCCTTTCAAGAGAATGGGAGAATCTGCACAATCAATACATTTCCCTACCAAAGTAGGAGCTGGAATTCAGAACTTGTTTCTTTAAAGGTCAGTTTCAGAAACTTAGTGAAACTGTACTCCCAATCTGTGCCTCTTTTGGCATGAGTTGCAACCGTTGTCCATGCTCCCTCTACCAGTAGGAGTATATGGGCACATAGGTAAATATGGCTATCATTGACCAGACAAGCACTGGAGAAGCACAACTAATATTCTCATGGGTAGAAACTGAAGTGAGATATGCACAGTGCCTGTTTCTGAACGTTTCAGGCCTAGGTGTGAAAGGCCTTTTTGATGACCGCATAACTCCGTTTGCCCAGCTGCTATATTCATGTGATGGAGAGATTCTTGGATATTAGTTTTCTCCCTGAAACACAGAGCTGGTGCTCAGATGGTGTGTTTGTGAACAATGTCTCTGAAAGGGTGTGCTAATTTTCTACCTACCTGCTTCTGCCTTAACTTGGCAAGAAGAAGAGTTTTTTCATGTATGCTACTTTTGGGTGTGGTAGAGAAAGGCCCATTATGACCTCACATTCCCTTCGTAGAAACAAGCAGTGGGGCAAAACTCCTTGTGTTTGGACATTTAGAGCCTAAATACAGAGGTGTAAAATGCCCGTTTTCAACGTGCAAAGGCATAGAATACACCTAATTGCAAGAGGCCTTTCTTTTCTAGCAACCTCCAAGCAAGCGAAATGGAGAATTTGGGATATCAGGAGCTTTATCTCCCCAAGCAAAAGTTGGAATTCAGTCCAACTTGATGCTATAAACTGATTTTCAGAAACTGAGTGGGACTGTACTCCCTGCTCACTCTGTGCCTTATGTACAACAGTAGGAATAGTTTGTCTCTCCATGTTTACTGTGCCTGTGGAGAACTGTGGCTTCTTATTCAAATACTGCTCTCTTTGTACCGGCAAACGGTGGAGAAACACACATCATGTTCTGATGGTTAGAATCTGAATCGAGAAAAGCACACTGCCTGTTTCGGAAATCTCCGGACTAGGAGTGCCATTCCACTGCTGGATATCTCCTTTTGACCACAAGCTCCATTTAAGTGAATGGGAGGTGGAATGATATTTGGAGATTTCTCTCTTAAGTAGAAATACCTGGAACTCAGACCGGCTTTTTGTAAAATCAGTTTCAGGAATGGAGCTGCAATTACAAACTCCCTGCTCTTTTCCATTTACTGCCAGGAGGCAAGATATTGTTCCTGTACACTACCTGTGTCTGCAGTAGTGAAAGTCCCATTACGACATCTCAATTCCTTGTAGATATGAGCCCTGGGGCACTGCTCTTTGTGGTTGGGTCATTACAGCCTGAAGACAGAAGTGCCAAATGCCAGGTTTCAATCCCAAATGCCTGGAGTATAACTTCAGGCAAAATGTCCTTAGCCATGCAGTTCCTTGCGTGTGAATTGTAGAATTTTCACAGTCAAGAGGTTTCCCTACCAAAGAAGGAGCCTGAAAGCAGAAAATGTAGCTATAAATGACAGTTTCAGAAACGTAGTGAAAATGTACAACCAATCTTTGCCTCATATGGCCAGAGTTGCAACAGTTCTCCATGCTCGCCCTACCACTGGGAGTTTAAGCGTACTTAGGAAAATACAGCTGTCATTGTACAGACAAGCACTGGAAAATCACAACTAATAATCTGTTGGGAAGAAGCAGAAATGTAGTATGCACAGTGCCTTTTTCACAAAGATTCCACCCTGGCAGTGATTTTTGCTGCCTGGATATCTCCATTTGCCCAGCTTCTCTATTCATGTGATGGGGAGTTTCTTGGATATTTGTTCATTTCTCCCTGAAACACAGAGCTGGTACTCACACGGTGTTTTTGTGAACAAAGTTTCTGAAACTGTGTGCTAATTTTCTACCTACCTGCTTCTTACATTCCTTGGCAGGATCAAGAGTTTGTTCATATAGGCTGCTTGTGCCTGTGGTAGAGAAAGGCCCATTATGACCTCACACTCACTTCATAGAAACAAGCACTGGAGCAACAGTACTTGTGTTTTGATGGCTAGAGCCTGAAAACAGAGGTGTAAAATGACTATTTCCAATCCTCAAAGCCCTGGAGTACACCTAATTGCAAGATGCCTGTGTTTTCTAGCAACCTCTAACAAATCAAAAGGGAGAATCTGGGATATCAGGAGGTTAATTCCCCCAAGCAAAATATGGAATTCAAACCGTGTTGCTATCAACTGATTTTCAGAAACTGAGTAGAATTTTACTCCCAGTTCACTTGGTGCCTTATTTGGAAGAGTAGGAATACTTTTTTCCTCCATGTTCCCGGTGCCTGTGGAGAACTGTGGCTTCTTTTTCAAATACCTTTCTCTTTGTACAGGCAAAAGGTGGAGAAAGTCATGTAATGTTCTGATGATTGGAATCTGAATCGAGAAAAGCACACTGCCTGCCTCGGAAATCTCTGGACTAGGAGTGCCATTCCGTGGCTGTATATCTCCTTTCAACCACAAGCTCCATTCAAGCGAATGGGCGGTGCAGTGATATGCACAGATTTTTGCCTCAGTAGAAACACCTGGAATTCAGACCTGCTTTTTGTGAAGTCAGTTTCAGGAATGGAGTAGAAATTGCTACCTCCCTGCTCTTTGCGATTTACTGCCAGGAGGCAAAAGTTGGTTCCTGTACACCACCTGTGTCCACAGCAGTGAAAGTCCCGTTATGACATCAGAATCCCTTTGCACAAAGGAGCACTGGGGCACTTGTCTTTGCGTTTGGACCATTACTGTCTGAAGACAGAAGTGCCAAATGCAGGGTTTAAAAACCAAAATGCTGGGTTTATGACTTCATGCAATATGTCCCTCTTGGCCATGCAGCTCCTTTCAAGTGAATGGGAGAATCTGCAAAATCAAATGGTTTCCCTACCAAAGAGCTGGAAAATAGAACATGTTGCAATAAACATCAGTTTCAGAAACATAGTGAAACTGTATACCCTATCTGTGCCTCTTTGGGCCAGAGTTGCAAGAGTTGACCAAGGTCCCTCTACCAGTGGGTGTATAAGGGCAGTAAGGAAAATACAGCTGTCATTGACCAGACAAGCACTAGAGAATCACAACTAATATTCTGATGGGTAGAAACTGAAGTGAGATAGGCACAGTGTCTGTTTCTGAAAGTATCTGGCCTAGGTGTGCCTTTTTGATGGCTGCACAACTCCGTTTCCCTCCAAGTTTAGTTCAAGAGAATGCAAGTTTCTGGGGTATCAGGAGATTTCTCTCTTAACAAAGGCATTGAAACTCAGAACAGTTCTTTGTGAACTCACTTTCCGAAACTCAGTGCACATGTGTTCCCTGCCTGCTCTGTGTCTGTGGTAGATAAAGGCCCGTTTTGACATCACACTACCTATATGGACAAAAGGTGTGGAGCAGAACTCCTTGTGTTTAGACGATTGGAGCTTGAGGACAGAGGTGACAAATGATGGTTTTCAAAGCTCAGAAGCGTGGAGGAGAAACAAATGCAAGACTTCCCTCTTTTCGGGGCAGTTGCATGGAAGTGAATGGGAGCATCTGGGATATCTGGAAGTTTATCTCCCAGACAAAACACTGGATTTCACACCGTGTTGCTGTCAACTCACTCTTAGAAACTGAGTGGAAATATACACTCCCTGCCACTCTGTGCCTCTTCTGGCCAGAGTAGCAACAATTTGTTGGTCCACTCTGCCTGTGCCTGTGGAAATCAAGCCCCTCATGAAAACACCTCTTTTTGTACACTCAAGTGGCAGAGAAACATATCTACTATTCTGACGGGTAGCATATGAAGCCAGAAAGGCACATTGCCTGTTTCTGAAATCTTCCACCTAGGCTTGCCATGTTTGGGCTGGATATCTCCGTTTGCCCACAAGCCCCATTCAAGCAAAAGGCCATGTGCGGGATATCCAGAGATTTCTCCCTGAAACAGGGACCTGGAACTCAGACCGTGTGGCTGTGACCTCAGCTTCAGAAACTGAGTGAGAATGTAGTCGCTGCCTGCTCTCTGGGTTTTCTGGCCAGGAAACAAGTGGTTGTCTCTGTACACTACATGTGTCTCTGGTAGAAAAAGGTCCATAGTGTCATCACATTACCTTTTTAGAAACAAACACAGGGGAACAGCTACTTGGACTTGGACGTTTAGAGGCTAAGACAAAGTTGCTAAATGTCGTCTTTCAAAGCACAAATGCAGGAACTAAAACTTAATGTGCAATGTCTCTCTTTTCTGGCAGGTCCTTTCAAGTGAATGGGAGAATCTGCACTATCAAGAGTTTTCTCTCCCAAACAAGGAGCTGGAATTCAGACCGTGTTGTTGTAAACTCTGTTTCAGAAATTGGTTGGAACTGTACTCCCTGCCCAACCTGTGCCTCTTTTTGACAGAGTAGCAATAGTTTGTTTCTCCATGCTCACTCGGCCAGTGGGAGAAGAAACCCTCTTATGAAAATACTGCTCTTTTGTACACCCAAGGAGTGCAGAATCACAACTAGTATTCTGTTGGGATGAAGCTGAAATGAGGTAAGCATAGTGCCTGTTTCAGAAAGATTTGGGCCTAGCAGTGCCTTTTGCTGCCTGCTCTATTCATGTGATGGGGAGTTTCTTAGATATTTGTTAATTTCCCCCTAAAAAACAGAGCTGGTACTCAGACGGCAATTTGTGAACAAAGATTCTGAAATTGTGTGGTAAATTTTTACCTACCTGTTTCTGCCTTTTCTTGGCAGGAACAAGTGCTTGTTCATCTATGCTACTTGTATCGGTGGTAGAGAAAGGCCCACTATGACCTCACACTCCCTTCATAGAAACAATCACTGGGGCAACACTACTTCTGTTTAGATGGTTAGAGCCTGAAGACAGAGGTGGAAAATGACTGATTTAACGTGCAAAACCTAGGATTATACCTAATTGCAAGATGAGTTTTTTCCTAGCAAACCCCAAGCAAGAAAAAGGGAAAATCTTGGACATCAGGAGCTTAATCTCCGCAAGCAAAAGCAAGACATCAGACCATGTTGGTATAAACTGATTTTCAAAAACTGAGTTGGAGTGTACTTCCTGCTCACTCTGTGCCTTATTTGGAAGTGTAGGAACAGTTTTTTTCTCCATGATCCCTTGCCTGTGGAGAACTGTGGCTTCTTATTCAAATACTGCTCTCTTTGTACTGGCCAACGGTTGAGAAACACAAGTAACGTTCTGTTGGTTAGAATCTGAATTGAGAAAAGCACACTGCCAGCTTTGGAAATTTCTGGACTAGGAGTGCCATTCCACAGCTGGAAATCCTTTTGACCACAAGCTCCACTCAAGCAAAAGGGAGGTGGAGTGACATTCAGAGATTTCTCCCTCAAATAGAAACATGTAAAACTATGACCTGCTTTCTGTGATGTCTGTTTCAGGAATGGAGTGGAATTTACTACATCCCTGCTCTTTGCCATTTACTGCCAAGAGGCAAGAGTTTGTTCCTGTACACAACCAGTGTCTGCAGTAATGAAAGTCCCATTATGACATCACAATGCCTTTGTAGAAATGAGCCCTGGGGCAGTGCTATTTGTTTTTGGACACTTAGAGCCTGAAGACAGAAGTACCAAATGCCGGGTTTCAAAGCCCAAAAGCCTGGAGTATGACTTCATGTAAAATATCCCTCTTGGCCATGCAGCTCCTTTCAAGTGAATGGGAGAATCTGCACAATCAAGAGGTTTCCTTAACAAAGAAGGAGCTGGAAATAAAAAGATTTTGCCATAAACGTCAGTTTCAGAAATGTACTAAAACTATATACCCAATCTGTGCCTGTTTTGGCCAGAGTTGCAAGAGTTGTCCATGCTCACTGTACCAGTGGGAGTATAAGTGCACTTAGGAAAATACCGCTGTCACTGTACATACCAGAACTGGAGAATCACAGCTAATATTCTTTTGGGAAGAAGCTGAAACAAGGTATGCACAGTGTCTGTTTCAGATAGATTCCGGCCTAGCAGTGCTTTTTACTGCCTGGACAACTTCTTTTGCCCAGCTGCTCTCTTCATGTGATGGGGAGTTACCTAGATATTAGTTGATTTCTCCCTAAAACACAGAGCCTGTGCTCAGACGGTGTTTTTTGTGAATAATGTCTCTGAAATTGTGTGCTGATTTTCTACCTACCTGTTTCTGCCTTTATTGGCAGGAACAGGAGTTTGTTCATCTACGCTACTTGTGTCTATGGTGGAGAAAGGCCCATAATGACCTTACACTCCCTTCATAGAAACAAGCACTAGGGCAACACTTCTTGTGTTTGGACTGTTAGAGCCTGAAGACAGAGTTGTAAAATCACCATTCTCAACATGCAAAGGCATGGATTATACCTAATTCCAAGATGGCTTTCTTTTCTAGCAACCCACAAGCAAGCAAAAGGGAGAAACTACGACATCGGGAGCTTAATCTCCCCAAGCAAAAGCTAGAATTCAGACCATGTTGCTATAAACTGATTTTAAGAAACTGAGTGGCACTGTACTCCCTGCTCGGTCTGTGCATTATTTGGAAGAGTAGGAACAGGTTGTTTCTCCATGTTCCCTGTGCCTGTGGAGAACTGTGGCTTCTTATTCAAATACCACTGTGTTTTTACAGGCAAATGTTGTAGAAACACATGTAACAATATGATGGATAGAATCTGAATTGAGGAAAGCACACTGCCTACTTCGGAAATTTCTGGACTAGGAGTGCCATTCCACAGCTGGATATCTCCTTTGGACCACAAGCTCCATTCAAATGAATGGTAGGTGGAGTGATATTCGGAGATGTCTTCCTAAAATAGGAACACCTGGAACTCAGACCTGCTTTCTGTGAAATCAGTTTCAGGAACAGAGTGGAAATAACTATCTTCCTGCTCTTTGCTGATTAGTGCCAGGCGAGAATTTTTTCCTTTACAATACGTGTATCTGCAGTAGCCAAATTCTCATTACGACATCACAATCTCTTTGTAGAAATGAGCCATGGGAAACTTCTATTTGTTTTTGGACACCTAGAGCCTGAAGACAGAAGTGCCAAAGGCCGCATTTCAAGGCCCATATGCCTGGAGTATAACTTTCTGCAAAATGTACCTCTTGGCCATGCAGCTCCTTTCAAGTGAATGGGACAATCTGCACAATCAAGAGGTTTCCCTACCAAAAAAGGAGCTGAAAATCAGAACATGTTCTATAAACGACAGTTTCAGGAACATAGTGAAAATGTACACACAATCTGTGCCTCTTTTGGGCAGAGTTGCAACAGGTGTCCATGCTCCCTCTATCAGTGAGAGTATAAGGGCACTTAGGAAAATACGGCTGTCATTGTATCAACAGGCACTGGAGAATCACAACTAATATTCTGTTGAGAAGAAACTGAAATGAGGTATGCACAGTGCCTGTTTCAAAGATTCCGGGAGAGCAGGGCATTTTGGTGCCAGTACATCTCCGTTATCGCAGCTCCTCTATTAATTTGATGTGGAGTTTCTTGGATATTAGTGGATTTTCCCTGAAACAAAGAGCTGGTACTCACACGGTGCTTTTGTGAACAAAGTTTCTGAAAACATTTGCTAATATTCTACCTACCTGCTTCTGCCTTTACTTGGTAGGAGCAAGAGTTTGTTCATCTACACTACTTGGGTCTGTGGCAGAGAAAGGCCCATTATGACCTCACACTCCCTTCGTGGAAACAAGCACTGGGGCAATACTACTTGTGTTTTCATGGCTAGAGCCTGAAGACCGAGGTGTAAAAGGCCTGTTTTCAAGGTGCAGAGCGAGGATTGCACATAATTGCAGGATGTGTCTCATTGCTAGCAACCTCCAAGCAAGCTAAAGGGAGAATCTGGGATATCAGGAGCTTAATATCCCCGAGAAAAAGCTGTAATTCAGACCATGTTGCTATAAACTGATTTTCAGAAATTGAGTGGGACTGTAGTCCCTGCTCACTCTGTCCCTTATTTGGAAGAGTAGGAACAGTATGTTTGTTTCTCCATGTTCCCTGTGCCTGTGGAGAACTGTTGTGTCTTATTCAAATACAGCTCTCTGTGTATGGGCAAACGATGGAGAAACACACGGAATGTTCTGATGGTTAGAATCTGAATCGCAAAAAGCACACTGCCTGCTTTAGGTATCTCTGTACTAGGAGTGCCATTCCACGGCTGGATATCTCCGTCTGACCACAAGCTCCATTCAACTGAATAGGAGATGGAGTGATATTCGGAGATTTCAGCCTCAAGTAGAAACACCTGGACTTCAGACCTGCTTTTTGTGAAGTCAGTTTCAGGAAAGGAGTGGAAATTACTACCTCCCTGATCTTTGCCTTTTACTGCCAGGAGGAAAGAATTTGTTCATATAAATTCTTGTGTTCGCAGTAGTGAAAGTCCAATTATGACATCACAATCCCCTTTTAGAAATGAGCCCTGGGGCACTGCTAATTGGGTTTGGATCATTAGAGCCTGAAGACAGAAATGCCAAAGCCCGTGTTTCTAATCCCAAATGCCTGGAGTATAACATCAGGCAAAATGTCCCTCTGGCCATGCAGCCCTTCAAAGTAAATGAGAGAATCTGCACAATCAAGAGGTTTCCCTACCAAAGAAGGAGCTGGAATTCAGAACATGTTGTTACAAACGATGGTTTCAGAAATATAGTGAAATTGTACACCCAATCTGTGCCTCTTTGGGCCAGAGATGCAACCGTTGTCCATGCTCCCTCTACCAGTGTGAGTATAAGGGCACTTAAAAAAATATGGCTGCATTGTACAGAAAGGCATTGTAGAATTACAACTAATATTCTGTATGGAGGAAGCTGAAAGGAGGTATGCACAGTGCTTTTTTCAGAAAGATTCTGGCCTAGCAGTGCCTTTTGCTGCCTGGACATCTCCGTTTGCCCAGCTGCTCTCTTCATATCATGGGGAGTGCCTTGGATATTAGTTGATTTCTCCTTGAAACACAGAGCTGGTACTCAGATGATGTTTTTGTGCACAAAGTCTCCGTAGTTGTGTGCTCATTTTCTACCTGCCTGCTTCTACCTTTTCTTGGCAGGAACAAGAGCTTGTTCATCTGCGCTACTTGTGTCTGTAGTAGAGAAAGGCCTACTATGACCTCACACTCCCTTCATAGAAACAAGCACTGGGGCAACACTACTTGTGTTTGGATGGATAGAGCCTGAAGACAGAGGTGTAAAATGCCTGTTTTCAACGTGCAAAGGTGAGGATTACACCTAATTCCAAGATGCATCTCATTACAAGCAGCCTGCAAGGAAGTGAAATGGAGAATCTGGGATATCAGGAGCTTAATCTTCCCAAGAAAAACCTGGAATTCAGACCGTGTTGCTATAAACTGATTACCAGAAACTGAGTTGGACTGTACTCCCTGCTCACTCTGTGCCTTATTTTTAAGAGTAGGAACAGTTTGTTTCTCCATGTTCCCTGTGCCTGTGGAGAACTGTGGCTTCTTATTCAAATACCTCTCTCTTTGTACGGGCAAACGGTGGAGAAACAAACGTCATGTTCTGATGGTTAGAATCTGAATGGAGAAAATCACACAGTCTGCTCTGGAAATCTCTGGACTTGGAGTGCCATTCCACTGATGGATATCTCCTTTTGACCACATGCTCCATTCAAGCCAATGGGAGGTGTGGTGATATTCAGAGATTTCTCCCTCAAAGAGAAACACCTGGACCTCCCACCTGCTTTTTGTGAAGTCAGTTTCAGGAAAGGCTTGGAAATTACTACCTCCCTGCTCTTTGCTGTTTACTTCCAGGAGGTAAGAGTTTTTTCCTCTACACTACCACTGTCTGTAGTAGTGAAAGTCTTATTATGACATCACAAGGCCTTTGTAGAAACGATCCCTGGGAAGTGCTATATGTTTTTGGACTCTTCAGGCCTGAAGACAGAAGTGCCAAATCCTGGGTTTCAAAGCCCAAATGCCTGTAGTATGACTTCATGCAAGATATCCCTCCTGGATGTGCAGCTCCTTTCAAGTGAATGGGAAAATCTGCACACTCAAGAGGTTTCCCTACCAAAGAGATGGAAAATAGAATATGTTGCAGTAAATGTCAGTTTCAGAAACATAGTGAAACTGTATACCCAATCTGTGCCTCTTTTGTCCAGAGTTGCAAGAGTTGTCCAAGCTTCCTCTACCTGTGGGAGTATAAGGGCAGTTAGGGAAATACAGCTGTCATTGTACAGACAAGCACTGGAGAATCATAACTAATATTCTGTTGGGATGAAGCCAGAAGGAGGTATGCACAGTGCCTGTTTCAGAAAGATTCAGGCCTAGCAGTGCCTTTTGCTGCCTGGACATCCCCATTTGCACAGCTACTCTATTCAAGTGATGGGGAGCTTCCTGGATATTAATGGATTTCTCCCTGAGACAGAACTGGTAATCAGACGGTGATTTTGTGAACAATGTCTCTGAAGTTTTGTGATAATATTCTACCTACCTGTTTCTGCCTTTACTTGGCAAGAACAAGAGTTTGTTTATCTATGCTACTAGTGTCTATGATAAAGTCCGATTATGACCTCACACTCCCTTCATCAAAACAAGCACTAGGGCTACACTTCTTGTGTTTGGATGGTGATAGCCTGAAGACAGAGGTGTAAAATGCCTGTTATCACCATTCAAGGGGTTAGATTACATCTAACTGCAAGATGCCTTTCTTTTCTAGCAACCTCCAAGGAAGCAAAAGGGAGAATCTGGGATATCAGGGGCCTGTTTCCCCAAGCAAAAGCTAGAATTCAGACCGTGTTGCTATAAACTGATTTTCAGAAACTGAGTGAGACTTTACTCCCTGCTCAATCTGTGCCTTATTTGGAAGAGAAGGTACATTTTATTTCTCCATGTCCCCTATGCGTGTGGAGAACTGTGGCTTCTTATTCAAATACCGCTTTCTTTGTACGGGCAAATGTTGGAGAAACACAATTAAACGTTCTGATGTTTAGAAGGTGTATTGAGAAAAGCACACTGCATGCTTGGGAAATCTCTGGACTAGGAGTGCCATTCCACAGCTGGATATCTCCTTTTGACCACAAATTCCATTCAAGCGAATTGGAGGAGGAGTGATATTCAGAGATTTCTCCCTCAAATAGACACTCCTGGACCTCAGACCTGCTTTTTGTGAAGTCACTCTCTGAAATGAAGTGGCAGTTGCGACCTCCTTGGTCTCTGCCATTTACTGCCCGGAGTCAAGAGTTTTTTTTCTGTACACTACGTGTGTCTGCAGTAGTGAAAGTCCCATTATGAAATCATAATCCCTTTGTAGAAACTATCACTGGGGCACCGCTCTTTGTTTTTGGACACCTAGGGCCTGAAGACAGAAGTGCCAAAGGCCGGGATTCAAAGACCAAATGCCTAGAGTATAACTTCATGCAAAATGTCCATCTTAGTGGTGCAGCTCCTTTCAAGCGAATGGCAGAATCTGCACAATCAAAAGATTTCCCTACCAAAGAAGGAGGTGGAAATCAGAACATGTTGATATAAATGACAGTTTCAGAAACAGTGAAATTGTAACCCAATCTGTACCTCTCTTGGCCAGAGTTGCAAACGTTGTCCATGCTCGCTCGACCAGTGGGAATATACGGGCACTTAGGGAAATAGGCTGTCACTGTACTGACAAGCCCTGGAGATTCACAACTAATATTCTGATGGGTAGAAACTGAAGTGATATACCTACAGTGCCTGTTTCTGAGTGTCTCCGGCCTAGGCGTGACTTTTTGATGGGTGCACAACTCTGTTTGCCTCCAAGATTCTTGCAAGGGAACCCAAGTTTCTGGGATATCAGCAGATTTCTCCCTTAATGAAGGCACTGGAACACAGAACAGTTTTTTGTGAACTGACTTGCAGAAACTCAGTGCACGTGTTCCCTGCCTACTGTGTCTGTGGTAGGTAAAGGCCCATTTTGACATCACACTCCCTAGGCGAACACAGCTTTAGGGAAGAACTAGTTGTGATTGGACAGTTAGTGCTTGAGGACAGAGATGACAAATGACTGTTTTCAAAGCCCAAATGCATGGAGGAGAACTAAATGCAAGATTTTCCTCTTTTCTGGGCAGCTGCATGGAAGTGAATGGGAACATCTGAGATATCTGGAAGTTTACCTCCCAGACAAAATGCTGGATTACAGACTGTGTTGCTGTCAACTCACTTTGAGAAAGGGAGTGGAAATATATACTACCTGCCACGCTGTGCCTCTTCTGGCCAGAGTAGCAACATTTTGTTGGTCCACTCTGCCTGTGCCTTTGGAAATCAAGCCTCTCATGAAAACACCTCTTTTTGTACGCTTAAGTGGCAAAGAAACACATCTACTATTCTACCGGGTAGCATACGAAGCCAGAGAGTCACACTGCCAGTTTCTGAAATCTTCCAACCAGGCGTGCTGTGTTCGGGCTGGATGTCTCCATTTGCCCGCAAGCTCCATTCAAGCAAAAGTCTGTGTGCAGGATATCCAGAGATTTCTCCCTGAAACAAGGACCTGGAACTAAGACCATGTGGCTGTGACCTCAGCTTCAGAAGCTGAGTGAGAATCTACTCCCTGCCTGCTCTCTGGGTTTTCTGGTCAGGAAGCAAGTGTTTGTCCCTGTACACTACATGTGTCTCTGGTACATAAAGGCCCATTGTGGCATCACATTACATTTTCAGAAACAAAACCTGGGGCACAGGTAGTTGGTCTTGGCCGTTTAGAGGCTAAAGACAGAGTTGCCAAACGTTGCCTTTCAAAGCTCAAATGCAGGGATTAAAAGTTAATGTGCTATGCCTCCCTTTTCTGGCAGGTCCGTTCAAGTGATTGGGAGAATCTGTGCTATCAAGAGTTTTCTCTCCCAAACAAGGAGCTGGAATTCAGACCGTGTTGTTGTAAACTCTGTTTCAGAAATTGAGAGGAACTGTACTCCCTGCCCACCCTGTGCCTCTTTTTGACCGAGTAGCAACAGTTTGTTTGTCCATGCCCACTCTGCCTGTGGGAGAAGAAATCCTCTTATGAAAATACCGCTCTTTTGTACATCCAAGGAGTGTACAATCACAACTCGTATTCTGCTAGGAAGAAGCTGAAAGGAAGTATGCACAATGCCTGTTCCAGAAAGATTCTGGCTTAGCAGTGCCTTTTGCTGCATGGACATCTCCTTTTGCCCAGCTGCTCTATTCATGTTATGGGTTGTTTCTTGGATATTAGTTGATTTCTCCCTGAAACACAGAGCTGGTCCTCAGATGGCGTTTTTGTGAAAAAAAAATCTCTGAAATTGTGTGCTTATTTTCTACCTACCTGCTTCTGCTTTTACTTGGCAGGAACAAGAGCTTGTTCATCTACTGTACTTCTGTCTGTGGTAGAGAAAGTCCCATTATGACTTCACACTCCCTTCTGAAAAACAAGCACTAGAGCAACACTTCTTGTGTTTCAAAGGTTAGAGCCTGAAGACCGAGGTATAAAATGCCTGTATTCAACATGCAAATGTTTGGATTACACCTAATTGCAAGATGCCTTTCATTTCTAGCAAGCTCCAAGGAAGCAAAAGGGAGAATCTGGGACATCAGGAGCTTCATCTCCCCAAGCAGAAGCTGGAATTCAGACCGTGTTCCTATAAACTGATTTTCAGAAACTGAGTGGGACTGTACACCCTGCTCATTCTGTGCCTTATTTGGAAGAGTAGGAACAGTTTGTTTCTACATGTTCTGTGGGAACCAGGGGAAGGGAACGTAACTAGAACCTTTCATTAGGTTCTAGTCTCCTGTGAGTCAGTGGCACATAGCAAAATAATAATAAGTAGGCAGAAACGAGGTTCACTGAGGATAAGTTTGAGCCTGATCCATGCTACTCTGGGTAGCAAAAGACCCCAGCCCCCAGCTCACCACACCTTTTGTTCAGCACCTTTTCAGTAACAATGTAACAGCCCTGTGGGCAGGGCAAACACCTCCAATATTCCTAGAGACATTATGCAGATGAAGATCCAGCTGGGCAGGGCAGACACCGGCAATGGAATAGTTCCGCCTTGAAGCACCACAGCGTGTGGGACCACCGGGAGACTTTGTTGTTAGCAGAGGTAGAGGCGAGTTGAGTCCAGAGTCCATTTGTACCAGGAAGGCCTGATCAATTTTGACCTTCCAATTATTTCTCCCAAAACATGTTCCCAACATATCTCCCTTTCTTTTTATTTTATGTGTGTTTTTAGGAAAATGGCAGCACACTCAACAATGGCGTATCCCTACATCAGAGCCCCTGCTATGCTTGACTGAATTAAATGTATCTCTGTCGTTAGAGGAGAAAGGGCACAGGTGTCAATTAATTGCATGGAGAGAGAAGGGTTGATGTAGAAAAGAACAGAGACTGGGAACTGATTTAATAAGCCTTAAATGAAAACATGTTGCAAATTAGCAATGAATCCTGTTTAGAAATTATATCTGGTGGATATTATAAAACAAAAAATCTAACACTTAGTTATTACATGTATTAGTACTTGGAATTTGGAAATCTCTAGTCGATAAGTAAAAGAAATTTTTTTTCATACTTTTCTACTGGATGTTTAAGACCAAGATCTAGTGAGACCTATATTAAAAAAAATCTCTTACTATCTAACAAGGTCTAACAAGTCTCCTCAGACAGTATCTTGGAGCCATGCAGAGTCTCTCAGCTCTTCTTTTAGTGTCAGCCATCAGGATATGTCATGGCCTTGCTTGACCATATTGCTTTTTGCAAAAGCATGGGAGATTTTTTTTTTTTCTCACCAGATGACATTCCTTTGTCACACTGTTAAGATCATAGAATCTCTTGGAGTTGCTTCCCTCACTTCCGTCCTGGATCTTCAGTAGTTATAGTCGACCTTGGAGGGCCAGGGCCAAAAAATTGGCTGCCTTTTAGCCCAGTTACCTTTTTAGCTCTGGTCTCTGGAACTTTAGTTGTTAAACACCCAGGAGAGAAGATAAGTAGCATAGCATATGCAATAGGAGTTCTGAACTCAACTATTAAATCTATCTGTATATAAAGATATAAAGGTATAAAAACATAGGTTTAAGAGGCTATTACACTTGCTAATCATGGTTGTTTTAGTGGTTGAGTCATGGTCTAAAGTTAAAAGGGCCTTAACTAAAGAGCTTATACATAATATTTTAGCATGACAATTGTGACATTATCCTTGTGATACACTTAAATTTTTCTCTACTGTAGAATAGCCATTGTTAGACATCCTTAATTCCCCAAAATGTATGGCAAATGTCCAAATCCAAAGTTGAATACCATGCACAATGTTTGAAGACATGTACAATTATGGAGCATAAATATGTCTTGAACACCAGTTAAATAGCAATAATAAGTATCACAGTTATATTAAACCTTGTATCCTTCAATGTTGTTTGATACACCAAAGGCATCTTTGTACAAACCCCCCTTTTTAAAAATATTTTGATGATCACCAATGTAAACATAATACATTTAGAATTTTACCAATATAAATATTTTACAACATTTGTAGACCTTAAACCTTTGATGTGTACCAGTGCAACCAATTTGTAATAATACCAAGACAATATTTGTTGGGATAAGTTTCTCATAAGGTTGTGAAAGTACTGGTAGTCTCATTAGTGAACAAAGACCAGAGTAATTATTTTCTGGGCAGCTGCTCCTCTGTTCACCAAGGGAAGTTACATTTAGCAGTCTCTAAATTTCAAGGGATTTATTTAAAAGGAAAGAAATTTTCTTTTTATAATTTGGAAAAAACAGATTGTGGCAAGTATTTTGTATGTAGCTGATAAAACTTGTTTGGATTATAGAAATTAAGAGAAAACATATAGTATTTTTATAAAATATATTTGAGCATTACTAGCAACCTATGGAAAGAAAGGTATGCCTTTAATATTTATCTGAAGGTTAATTATGGGTGTATATCTTCTAGGAAAAGAAAATATATATATATAATTTTTTTTAAAGATCAAAAGCAAAAGAAAAATTATTTTGAGCTCAAACAAAACAATTAGACAAGATGCACAACTGGACAAACATATAAACAGACAAACATATAAGACAATCTATAAAATTAGAGTGCACTCAAATATATTTGGCCAAATTGAACTATAATATCTCTTGTATAATTTTTAGGCTTCTAATTGTAATTAAGACTGGTCAAAAACTTTCTCTAGGCCAATTAACAGAGATATCTTATGATTAGAATCCAGAGGAAAGAAAAGTGCTGTATACCTGTAAGGAACATTGTTAAATTACCCGCCTAAGTGTGTGTGTGTGTGTGTGTGTGTGTGTGTGTGTGTGTGTGTATTAGCCCATGAATCTATGCTTGTTCTCCCTCTGGAGGTGATGTCTTGGTCCTGGACTTTTTCTTGGTCCTGGTCCTGCGATGTCTGTGTTAGTCATCCCAGGTGAGGTGGTAGCTTTGGTGCAGATGAACCATCAGTCTCAACAGGGGTGCTGTCATCTGTTTTCAGACATGTTGGTGATTCCACCAGCGTGACCCATGGTCATGCATTCCAGGCAGCCAGCCACAAGGTTTTATTGGTATCTGTCAGTACACAGCAAAGCCTCTCCCCCAGGTTATTAAAGCAGCGGGGTCACTCATGTTACCTGTTTGGACATTTTCCAAAGGACTTGTGGTTTCTGGGTCTTAGCCATGACATCTATATACCAATGAAGTATAGCTGGTATTTGTATGAAATCTGCTACAGGATTTAAAAAGTTAAGTACAAAAACAACTAGATCTAAATGGGTTTGTGGAGGCAGCTAGCTTTCTCCCTTTGATTGTTTAAGCAACTGATGTTTGAGAGTGGCATGGGCTCTTTTTACTATGGCCTATCTTTGTGGATTATATGAAATACCAGTATTATGTTTAACATGCCAAATAAGAAAGAAACTTTGAATAAATTTATTAACATATGATGGACTATTGTTAGATAAAAACAGCCATTTCATGGTAAAGATTTGCTTTTCATAGCACTGTTCTATAAAACTTGTAGGTGAAGGGGAGGTATTAAATACAAACAAGTAAATTGGATAGTTAGAGTTAATAAAAAAAACTGTCGGTTGTGTATGGCTTGTTCTATTAGCTGTAACCTTTTTTGTGCTTCTGGAGTTAATATCTTAGGGGAATTAAAATCAGGATTTCCCTGTAATATTTCATGCAAATTCCACAAATGAAAATTTGGTAACCCTATTTTAGGCCTAATCCAATTAATATCACCTAATAATTTTTGAAAATCATTTACTGCCTTTAATTTGTCCTTTCTAAATTGTATTTTTTGTGGCTTAAGAGACTGCTCTGATACCAAAGTTCCCAGGTAAGTATAAGGCTCAGATATTTGGAACTTTTGAGGTGCTATACACAATCCAAAGTGTAGTAAGCCCTTCTTTGCAACAGCAAAGGCCTGCAAAAGCAGCTGTAGAGTACCTGCTGAGATGAATGTCTCATCCACACATTGTGTTAAATATACAGTCCATAGGTTCTGAAGCAAAGTCCATTTGCTTGACTTCTTAGGAATAACAAAGACAGGTGTGTTCCAAAGACCCACAGGTGGCTCTAAATGCCCCTTGAGTTGCCCTGATATAAATTGCTCTAAAATAGTTAGTTTCTCCTGTATTAGGGGCCATTGATTAACACAGATGGGATCATTTGATTTCAATTCCAAAGATAAAGCTGCCTTGGGTGGAGAAACCTTTTCAATAGCCCCAACTAAAAAGCTTTGATCAGCCGGTGGACTGAAGGCAGCGGCGTGCACGGACGGAGTGAGCTGAGGGCTGTGCCATTGCTTTCCGGTGGACTGAAGGCAGCAGGTGCGCACAGACCGGGCTGCAGGGGGCCGTCCCTTTCCGTCAGACTGAAGGGAGTGGCGTACACGGACTTCCTGGAGCTGTACAGTGAGGAGTTATGTATGGACACTGGGCGCCAGCCGCACCACAGAGGGTTGAGGGCCTCTGCCCAGCCCCAAACCCACCCCAGAGTTGCATTGTGAGGACCCAGGCCATAGAGGAGCAGGAGCCATCACCTGCATTGCTCCACAGAAGGAGTGCTCCTGGAGCCGCACTGAGACACCAGGCAAGATAAAAAAAAAAGGGGGGTGATCTAGCTTCTATTTTGCCATCTATTCTTAGATCCCTCTATTCACCTCTTGTCCCCACACCCTCTCCTATCTTCCTGTCAGAAGCAATACCCAGAAGCAAAAGATTCTTAGGCTGCCCTATTTCTTCTTCTGTACCATTATAAGAAGCTGTGCAAAGCCTCCAATGGTCTAACAGCATACAGTTGGTACTGTTGTACATATGCCCTTTATTCCTGTAGTACCCGCTGGCATATATGAGGTTGTAGGGTATAGGTGATCTTCCTAAATCTGATAATCCTATTTCATTCTCCTCCTGTCTCCCTAACTCCCTGATTCCCCAGTGACCTTTTATCCCCAAAGGGTTCAGGGACTACATTTATGATCCGTATGTTGTATACACATTGCTGATTAATTCTAAATTTTGACATAGGGACATAGAGGTAATTCATAAGCTCAAAGTCTCCAGAATAGAATTTAACAGAGCTTTTTATCTGATTTACCGTGTTTAACACCGATATTGGCATTTATTCTTTTATGTTAACAAACATGATGTAATTCTTCTGCTCAAATACCTCCCACGATGTGTCAGAAGTAAGAACTCACAAGGGACATTACATATTCAAAGAGGACCCCCCCAGGAAAGTGCTGCATCCAAAGGGCCCCAGATAATAGAAAGAGATCTGCAACAAACATTGCCCTGTCATCAGACAAAGAAGATCATTAATAACAACGAAAGAGTAGAAATGAGAAAATACACAAAAATCCAGACAGAAAGATCGCCACCACAGGGAAATTCAGAGAAAAGGGAAATAGGGCAAACTGAAACTCAAACACCAGGACTCTTAGATATGGTAACTACAGCAGAACTAGTAAAATGGAAATCAGAACTCATCTCTGAGATCAAAACAGAGATACCGTCCACAGTGAAAGACATCATTAAAAAAGAGATCAGTGAGATGATAGAATTCAAGATAGCAGAAGTAATGGAACCTTTTAAACAGCTTCAAGCAGAGCTCCAGGGAATGATGAAGGAGAATGAAAGCTTGCACAGTAGGATGAATGAAGCAGAGAACCGAATCTCAGACCTAGAGAACAGCATAGCAGCCAACGAGCAGGAAAGGTATAAACTATGGAAAACAGCAACGGACCATGAGAAATCAATTCAACAGCTTCTAGATGACTCAAAGAAAAATAACATAAGACTTATTGGAGTCATTGAGGAAGCAGAAGACAGTGTAAAACACATAAAAAAAAAACCATTGTCAGAGATAGCAACAGAAAACTTCACAGGAAAAGATAAAAACATACAGATAAATGAGGCCTATTGGACTCCAAAACACCGGGACATAAAAATAGCTACACCTAGACATAATTATCAAGGTTCCAGATGTACAACAAAAGAATGAAATAATGAAAGCAGTGAGAGAAAGGAAGAAAATCACCTACAAAGGGAAGCCCATTAGGATCACAGCAGACATTTCAACACAAATATTCAGTGCAAGGAGAGCGTGGAGGGAAGTATTTCAAGCATTGCAAGAAAACAACCTCCAACCTAGACTGTTGTATCCTGCAAAACTATCTTTCAGAATAGACGGGGAAATAAGATACTTCCATGATAAAGAACACCTGAAAAACTTCACAAATACAAAACCTGCACTCCAAAATATCCTAAAGAACATCTGGGGAAAAAAAAAAAAACACAGAAAATTCCATATCCATGAGACCCAGGAGAGTGAATTCACTGGAGCAAACAAGAAACTAAATAGAAAACGGGAAAAGCAAAGAAGAAAAGAACCGAGAACAGGGAAACATGGCATCTCTGAATATGTCCATATCAGTCATAACTATTAATATCGATGGCCTCAATGGGCCAATTAAAAGACACAGACTAGCAGATTGGATCAAGAAGCAAGATCCTACAATCTGCTGCATATAGGAAACACACCTAATTCAGAAGGAAACCCGTAGACTGAAAATAAAAGTTTGGAAAACAATCCTCCATGACACAGGAAACTGCAAAAGAGCAGGAGTGGTTACCTTGTTCCCAGATAAAATAGATTTCAAACCCAAACTGATTAAAACATATAAAGAAGGTCACTATATTCTCGTACAAGGAACTATCCAAGAGAAAGAAATAACAATCATAAATATTTATGCACCAAACTCTAACGACCAAACTATATAAAACAAACATTACTGGACATGAAAAGCCAGTTATCCATGATTACAATAGTAGTAGGGGACTTTAATACTCCATTGTCACAAATTGACAGATCAACTGGACAAAGAATCAATAAGGAAATTCTTGAGATAAATCAAACTTTTGAGCAAATGGACTTATTAGATGCCTACAGAATTTTTGACCCTTCAAAACAAGAATATACCTTCTTCTCAGCTGCTGATGGATCATTCTCCAAAATAGATCACATTCTAGTGCATAGAACAAACTTAAGTAGATGCAAAGGACTCGAAGTTATCCCCTGCATACTATCAGATCATAGTGCCTTGAAACTGGAGCTGAATAGCAGAAGAAATTCCAAGATCCTCACAAACACATGAAAATTGAACAACTCTCTGTTATTCAACCAGTGTGCCACAAAAGAAATTAAAGAAGAAAATAAACAGTTCCTACAACTAAAGGACAACCCCAGCACAACATACAGGAATCTATGGGAACAATGAAAGCAATTCTGCGAGGGAAATTCATAGCAGTGAATGCCCACATTCGGAAAATAGAGCAAACTGCAATAAACAATCTAATGATGAACCTCAGCCAACTAGAAAAAGTGGAGCAAAACAAACCCAAAGCACATACTAGAGAGGAAATTATAAGGATCAGAGCAGAAATTAATGCAGTGGAGACAAAAAGAACAATACAAAGAATCAATGAATCAAAGAGTTGGTTCTTTGAAAGAATAAAAAAGATTGACAGCCCCTTAGCCAAACTTATCTAAGAAAGGAAGGAAAAGGCTCAAATCCATGCTATAAGGGATGAAAATGGGGAAATCAGCACGGACCCAGAAGAAGTCCAAAGGATCATAAACACATATTTTGAAAATCTATACTCCAAGAAGATGGAAAATCAAGAAGAAATGGATAGATTCCAAGACTCATATGAAGTTTCAAAACTGAATGAAGAGGATATAAAAATGTGAAACAACCCGATATCAATCTGGGAAATTGAAAATGTAATAAAAAACCTACCAACAAAGAAAAGCCCTGGTCCTGACGGCTTCACTGCTGAATTCTACAAAACTTTTAAAGAAGAGTTAATACCAGTACATCTCAATCTCTTTAATGAAATTGAAAGAGAAGCAGTATTCCCCAAATCATTCCTTGAAGCAACCATCACTTTGATTCCAAAGGCAGGGAAAGATCCCACCAAAAAAGAAAACTACAGGCCAATCTCTCTAATGAACATTGACGCAAAAATCCTCAATAAGACACTTGCAAACAGAATACAGAAAGTTATCCAGAAAATCATAAACCCTGATCAAGTCTGATATATCCCAGGGATGCAAGACTGGTTCAACATATGTAAATCAATCAATGTAATACACTATGTTAACAGAGTCAAGGACAAAAATCATATCATTATCTCAATAGATGCAGAAAAAGCATTTGACAAAATCCAACATCCATTTATGATCAAACCCCTACACAGAATTGAATTGATGGACTTTATCTCAATTTAATACAAGCTATTTATGAGAAACCAACAGCCAGCATCATACTCAATGCGCAAAACTGAAACCTTTTGCACTAAGGTCAAGAATGATACAAGGATGCCCGTTGTCACCAATCTTGTTCAATATAGTACTGGAAACACTAGCCATGGCAATCAGGCAGGACAAAGATATAAAAGGAATAAAGATAGGAAAGGAAGAAGTGAAACTGTCATTATTTGCTGATGATATGATACTCTGTCTAGAGCATCCTAAAAACTCAACCAAGAGACTGCTAGACTTAATTACCAAATTTGGTAGTGTTGCTGGATACAGTGTCAATGCTCAATAATCAACAACCTTTGTCTGCACAAACAACAGTCTCACTCAAAGAGAAATTGGAGATTCAATCCCTTTCATAGTAGCACCCAGAAAAATGAAATATCTAGGAATCAACCTAACAAAGGAAGTGAAAGACCTCTACTCTGAAAACTATAAGACTCTGAAAACTGAGATAGAAAAGGAAACCAGAAAGTGGAAAGATATCCCTTGTTCCTGGGTCAGGAGAACCAACATCGTCAAAATGGCTATACTCCCACAACTACTATATAGATTCAGTGCAATTCCAATTGAAATTCCAACGGTATGCTTCACAGAGCTAGAGAAAATAATACAAAAATTCATCTGGAAACACAGGAAACCTAGAATAGCAAAAGCAATTCTAAGCAACCATGACATGGCAGGGAGTATTACAATCCTGAATTTAAAACTCTACTATAAAGCCGCTGTGATAAAAACTGCATGGTACTGACAAATAACAGACCAGAGGACCAGTGGAATAGATTAGAAGACCCAGAAACAACTCCAGATACACTAAGCCACCTTATCTTTGAAAAAGGAGCCAAACATCCCCAATGGAAGAAAGACAGCCTCTTTAACAAATGTTGCTGGAAAAACTGGGCTTTAGCCTGCCAAAAGCTAAAGCTAGACCTATCTCTTTCACCATTCACAAAACTAAACCCACAGTGGATACAAGACTTAAACATTAAAACAGAAACAATAAACCTGTTGAAAAACAGTCTAGGTAAAACTCTTGAAGACATTGGCTTAGGCAGAGACTTTATGAATAACACATCTATAGCACAGGAACTAGCAGAAAGAATCAACAAATGGGATCTCATTCTACTGAAAAGCTTCTGCACAGCCACAGAAGTCGCCGGCACTGCTAGAAGACAACCAACAACATGGGAAAAAATCTTTACTAGCTGTGTATCAAAGGGCTATTATCTACAATATATAAAGAACTTAAACAGATCAGCCTCCCCAAGTTT
>PVIC010009616.1:0-45152 GCA_004025085.1 Thryonomys swinderianus
CCAGTTTTTCCAGCACCATTTGTTAAAGAGGCTGTCTTTCCTCCATTGAGGATATTTGGCTCCTTTGTCAAAGATAAGGTGGCTTAGTGTATCTGGAGTTGTATCTGGACCTTCTAATCTATTCCACTGGTCCTAGGGTCTGTTACTTTGCCAGTGCTGTGCAGTTTTTATCACAGTGGCTTTATAGTACAGTTTTAAGTTGGGGATTGATCACCTATTCCAGGTTCCTTCTGCCCCATGGATACGGAAATCTAAAATGGAGTCCCATGGCTGACTTTTCACTTCTCTGATCCCAAGGCCATATGGCTCACTCCACTCCCTTCTTTCAGGTCTAGCCTTCTCCCCTCAGTGCCCACTGCAAGAGCCCCTCCTTTTGTCACTGAGATGGCTACTGCTGCCACTGCCAGCTTTCAGCTGGAGACCGGATGACATGAGGTGGGAAGATGACAAGATGGGAATTCTGAATAGTGTATAAAACGAGTTGACAATGGGTTTATAATCCTGACTCCATCATCAGCTGTCACTGTACTTGTGAGGGATAGTTACTTATGGAATAAGGTCAGGGATGGGGTAGCATTGCCTTGGTAATAAAACTAGCAATTTTTATGATCTGATACTTTTGCCTTAAAAATGGGTATCTTAAAGTGTCCTGATTTTATATAAATCCAGACTTTTTGAAATTTTTCTCATAATTGTTTTTTGCCTCCTTGAAAAAAATAATGAAGGAGCATGTATTACTTTTATCTTAGTAGGTAAATACCATGAACTTTGGGGAGGGAAGAACCAAAAAGCTAGTAGCTGCCCCAATCCTTACATAAGCAAAGTATAATCTGTGTAGTCTGTGTTCTGTTTGAGGTGGAGGGTACATTTCCAAATGTCTGCTATCTGTGCTAATTGGCCAGGAATGTGGCTAGGCAGAGTCCAGCTCCAACTGTCCATACCAAATGGCTCCAAGGCATTGGGCAGTCTCTCTCATGGCTGCCACCTAATGCATGAGGCGGTGGGGATGCTGGCCTACTTTCGAAAGCAGCTCCTGAGTTCTGAGCTTCCCGTGTGGATGCTGTGTGTCCGATTGCAGCCCCAGACTGCTCGTTCCCTGCCCACAGCCTTACCCTGTCATCATTGATTTTTATGGGGAAAGAAAGCATTTCATTTTGTAAACATCACCCTCGCATCTTCAATAAGATGATGTAATGGGATTAATGATGCACTTTCCAGAATCCTCATCGATTGTGAAGATGGAAGTAGAAACTTGAGACGAGGCTGAGCTATATTTTGTCAACATTTTGCTGCTCCAGTAAGCAGAGGATCCTTGCACAGTGTTCTTAGGCTGGTGTTTGTCCGTTTTACAGACATCACCAGGAGTGTGACCCACTGGCATAAGAGTAAAAAGAATAAAGAAAGCAATGATTAACTAACCGATCTATCCTAGACTTGCTCTATGGGTGAACTGGTAGTGATTGGTTTGTAAATGCTTGTTTTGGGAAATAAACGGCTTGGGAGTGGTGAGGACAGGGTGGGCCAGGATGAAGCCAAAGGCCTTTCAGACAGTGCTTTTCCTTGCAGTTTAAGTCTTCCCTCAGCCTGAGGAGGGAAGGCAGTTGTGTGGCCTTTTGACCAGATGCCACATGGCTCAACAGAGATCTGACCACCCATAAAGAGTTTGGGGAAAAAATCTATGTTTTCGAAGTACATGAGACTTCACCATAGTAAAGCAGAGTTTCTCAGGCTGACTTCTGACAAATACTTTCAAAGGAATTGGCTTTTTTACTTCCTAAAGAAGCACAAACACATGCAAATGTAGAATCTCAAGAATTTCTATACAGTTGTTATCTAGGCACATCTGAGGTCACTGTCTCTACAGAAAAACTGCTGGCTTTTCCACCTGCACTGAACGTCCGTGCTGGGGTTGAGGGGTTTATGTAGACTCATCAGAAAGCCATGCTGTGGCATCTGACACCAAAGAGGCACTTTATTAAATACTCATTCACCTTATATCCCTAGGTGACAATAAGATCTAGAGATCTGTAGTTTAAATTTGAAAACTGTGGTGTCTCTGACTGCCTATGATCTGAATAACAAAGGAAAAAAACAAGCACGAAGGTGGATGTTGATGTTCTTTAAAAACAGTCAGTGGAGGGCCAGGGATTTAGTTCAGCAGCAGGGCACCTGTCTAACAAGCACAAATCCCGAATTTGATCCTGATCCCCCCCTCAAAAAAAAATCCTAATCAATGGATTAACTAACTGTGATGATTGCTTGATCCCATGGAGGACTGGAAAAACTAGTATGACTTATATCATCCAAAGTTGTCAGAAAAGATGAGACATCAGAACACTAAAATAGCAATACAAATATGCCACATACACAGAGAATCCTGTGAGCTAAGAAAAGGAAAAGGCATAGTAGAAAGGAGTTTTGTCCTGATCTATAAAGGGTTTGGATGGGTAGACTGATTTCCAAATTAAAGTGAATGGATGGCATACACTGGGATTCAAAAATAAAATATTAAGGCTTCCAATTATATTTTCTTATCTTTGGTCTTTGTTTTTGTATATGTTTATTATATATAATTTGTTAAAATTTTAAACATGTATATATTTTAAAAGTATATATGTGGGCCGGAGATTTAGCTCAGTGGTTCCGGCGCCTGCCTCGCAAGCGCAAGGTCCTGAGTTCGATCCCGATAACCACATACAATGCTGGGAGTGGTGACTCACGCCCACCAGCCATCAATACCACATATCACAGTGCCGGGTGTGGTGGCTCACGCCTGTAATCCCAGCACTTGGGAGGCAGAGGCAGGAGGATTGCTGAGTTGGAGGCTTGCCTGGGCTCCACAGTGAGCTCAGGGCCAGCCTGAACTACAAAGCGAGACCCTGTCTCAAAAAAAAAAAAAAAATATATATATATATATATATATATACATGTTTAGATAGATAGATAATATACCAAACTCTTTTGAAATACATATGTCAACTATGAATTTCTTTCCTCTCAGTTCCAAATTCACCCATCACTGCTTACTCTGGAAAAGCCAAATTGGGCCCTATCTTACTCAGTTTTCCATTGCTGGACATAATACATAACCACACTGTAAAGGAGGAGTTTCCTTTGGCTTGTAGATTTTAGGAAATTTAGTCCGTGGTTAGCTGTCTCCAAGGATGAAGGGCACAGTGTGAGGGTCAGGGTGGAGAAAAGCTGCTCCCATCATGACAGCCAGGAAACAGAGATCAAGGGGAGGAGCTGAGGAGGGAAATGAACACTCCTGACTGCAAGCAAGTTACCTATGAACTTATCTGTGGACTAATGTATAGGTGACTGTAGCCCCCTCATGATCCAGTCATCAAGGTGAAAGAAACTATTAATCAACTTTTCTTTTCTGAGAAAACATTACTTTTCAAATACATGAAGCTTTGGGAAGACAATTTAGATCCTAACTATAATGGGACCTTAACATATTTTTCCCTTCCTCACCTGGAGCAATGAGTCAACAGAGGGTGCTAGAAAGTCACCGAAAGAGGAAGGTTTTGTTTCCTTCCTAGGACTAGGGAGGCTTAGCTTCTCTTACAGCTGCAGCCAGGGCAGCTGCCTCAGTACCAATGTCCACAACTCATGTGGCTTCCCAGCGCCCCCGCATGCACAGCCAACATCAGTATCCGGAGACCGGCAGCTTCCTATCAGTGGTTTTGCAACAGAGTGTCCCTGGCATGATATATTCCTGTGAATATTCCCAGCTTCACCTGGCACCTAAAAGGCAGGTTTCTGGCAGGTGCAGAGAGCACATTTTAAGTAAGTCCTGTGGATACAATACCACACAGACTCCTCTGCCATTCAGGAATGGCTATGCCCAGCGAGGTCTGGGTCTCAGCTTTGAGGCCTTATGTATCACTTTCTTGCTTAAGCACTTTATTGCCTCCCTGCCACTCTTATGATGAGCTACAGAACTTCTCCATGGAGTATTTTGAGCTTGTCACCATCATGCATGTCTTAGGTTTTAACGAATCTGATGTAAACCCCAGAGGACCAACTTTTGTCTTCTTCCTCACTCGTGTCACCTACCTTCTCACGGCACAAGCATGCCCAAGGTGAGGAACACATTCTGTACCAGAGCTTTTCTGTTGCAATCCAGATCTGGACCTGGGATTTAATCTGACACATGACTCATTTCTCAGTGCTGAGCAGCTATTAAGTTGAATGATTTGAGTTGTTGCTTTCCATGCTCTTGGCTGATTGATATTCTGATCCATTCTCTTTTTTTAAACATGATGCCCTGCTTCTTAGCAAGAACCTTTCCAGAGGCTGGGCCCGCCATGATGTTATTTTGCTTTTTTTTTTTTTTTTTTGAGACAGGGTCTCGCTTTGTAGTTCAGGCTGGCCCTGAGCTCACTGTGGAGCCCAGGCAAGCCTCCAACTCAGCAATCCTCCTGTCTCTGCCTCCCGAGTGCTGGGATTACAGGCGTGAGCCACCACACCCGGCACTGTGATATGTGGTATTGATGGCTGGTGGGCGTGAGTCACCACTCCCAGCATTGTATGTGGTTATCGGGATCAAACTCAGGACCTTGCGCTTGCGAGGTAGGCGCCGGAACCACTGAGCTAAATCTCCGGCCCCCGCCGTGATGTTTTACAGTTTGTTCTCAGAGGCCCAGGTGCCAAACATTGCTGTGTACGGACAGTGGAAATGTATCAATCATCTTTCTTGGCACCGTCACCTCCACACCCACAGAGACAGCATTGCCACTTGGTAACACTCTCACTGGCTGCCCCTGTCTCAATGCTGTGGTCACCATTTCTCTCCATACCTCGGTTTTCTCATAAATGTATTAATGTCTGTTTCAAGGGAGTTGTTGTAGAAAACAAATGAATCACTCTTTGGACTATTACCTGTCATACAGTAGGGATCTTAATAGAGATTACTGTTTTTACAATCCACAGCCAAGATAAAAAGATATTTCTATAGGGTGTCTCCCTCTACCCTTCTCACACATGCCCATACCCAAGGTGAAACCTGAAAAGTCAGTTTGCTCTTTTCTACCCTCAGACTCCTAGATTGGCAGACTTCCCAGCTGGCACATGTGTGCTGGCTACAGGACACACCTGTGCTACATACATGACTCACAGGTATGCTGAAATTTCCCTTCAGCTTTCTGGAAAGCCAAATGAACACCTTCCCCTCCAGCTCACTTCTTCACCTTGCTGGTTTTTTCTGCTATACACTGCTAATATATCTGTATTTACTGCAAAACAAAATACTGGGAAATCGCTGTGTAGAAATTATTTTTTACTCGTCCTCTTTTGTCTCTTCTGCTGAACTTCCTGGCCCCCACTCAGATCTCACCTTTGTATTATACCTTCCCTGCCAGACAGAATACAAGGATCCATCTGATACAGTTTATCCTATCTTCTTCCACACGCTGCTGCAGTTACTGTCTGGTCCACTGATGAGACAACTAGACTCTCGGCTACTTCCTTGGGATAGCTCTTGTGTGCTAGTACTGAGTTTTAAAATGAGGATCAGAAAGTAGGATTGATGGGATTGGCCTTAAAGATCATCCGGTCAAAAGGGGCTGGGGATTTAGCTCAAGTGGTACCATGCCAGGGCCCGAGTTCGATCCCTGGTACCGCAAAAAAAAAAAAAATCATCTTGTCGATAGATATATGGACAGAGGACAGTGCCCTCCGTGGAGTTAAGTGGATCCTGTCCGTGTCACCGGCGGGTAGAATTAGAGTCCCATGATTCTCATAAGTAGTCAACAACTGTGCTATTTGCATTTCTCACACCGAGTCTTCTCGCCTGGTTATACCAGGGGCTCCTCAGTCCCTCAATTTTGTCCCGATTGATTTGCTGGCCACAGTGAGCTAGGCCCAGGGTGCTGCAGTGATTGGGAGCTTACCAAATCTTCCATTTTTGAACCTGAGTAGTGACTGTCAGGACTTTGGTGTGGCTTTCATTTGAGAACTATACTTACCTCATTCTGGAAAGATAACAGTATCTTTTCTGTTTATCATCTAGCTAAGGTAACAGTGTATTTGATCCTGTTTAAGAGCTGAGATTGGTCATCGTATTTAAAGTCAACCTGTGGAAATGGATGGATCGAAGGATGGAAGAAGCAGTTCCGAGAGAACTGTCTGGACAGATCCCAGTGATAAGCAGAGCCCCGAAGGAAACACTTATGTGTCTCCAAGTGACACTTTCAAACTGGAGCTGTCTTTCTAGTTCTTGAAGTTTGATTTTCTGACAGTGAGAATCCAGATTGCCCCTTGCGTGAGATGTCTACTTCTATATTTCAGTGCACTAAGATAAAAGCAGTTGCATCAAGGCACCCTGTGGCAGCCTTTGCCTGTGTGGGGACTCTTTCCTCTTCCTCCCAACTTGCCTTTGACTCCCTACAGTCTATTCCCCGAGGGAGGGGAGAGTAGAGGACACCCTTTTCTCTATGATTTAATCACCTAAACTGACTTGGGAGTATTTGAAACAGTAACAAAGTCACTTTTTGACCTGATGAGTTCTTCAGGTGTCACATTTCAGAGTGAGTACAGCTAAAAGGAAGTGAAAAATCACAAAATATTGGGAAATCACTTTGTAGAAAATATTTCTTACTAAAAATAATTTCAGTGATTGAAGCTCCACTTAAATGTAACATTTGTTGAATAATTCTATTGACTTTACTTTTTTCTACTTGTAATATTGGTATCCTCTTCCATGCATCGCACTGTTCCACACTGAATGGCTCCCATATACCAGGCACAGGGCTGCATGAAGGTTCTTTGCCTTTTATGGTGGTTCAACCAGAAAGCAGATATTAAATAATTATACAAGTTATTATTTAATTAAAATAGTGAGAAGTGCCTACTCTAGTGAGTTATTTTTATTTAAATTGCACTCTATTTATGTATTAATTTGGCTAAAACTGACATTTTAATAACATTGATTTTCTTCTATCCATAGACCTTAATTTATTTCTCCATTGATTTAGATACTTGTTAATTCATTCAAAAATATTTATTGAGCCATAATAGGTACCAGGCATTATTCCAGATGCTGTTATGCAGCTAAGAATAAATGCAGAAAAAGTACTGGCTTTGAGGACTTTAGATTCTAATGGAGAAAATAAAAACATATATATGCACATATATAATGTTAGGGCTAATAAGTATCATGAGGAAGAAAATGAATGGGAAGGTGTAAAGAATGACAATTAGTTAAATATTGTTTTATAAAGGTGTTCTTTTCTATCATTCAACACTTTTCCCCTGAAAATATTTTATAATTTTATACATTTCTCTGTACAATATGATTTTTGCTATTAGTATAAAAGTTGTATTCTTTTAAAATTAGATTTCCTGGGGGCCAGTGAGTAAAAATTATATTGATTTTTGAATATTGATCTTATATCCAACACAGTTTTATGTTTGTTTTTTAAATTAGATTGCAAGTTCTTTTTAGATTCCCCTTTTTAATAAAATACAATTTTATTTCTCCTCAATCTTCCTGCCTATTGTTATTTTTCTTATCTGATACACTATTAGATCTTCTAATATAATTTTGTACATAAATAGTCCAAACAAGTATTTTAGTATTTTTCTTAAAGTGGTTATTTCTAATTTTACCACTAAGTATGATATGTTTGGTGAACATTTCATTTTTTATAAGATTAAAGATTTATAAAGATTCACATCAGACATATTGATAAATATATTTTCATGGATGAATACTAAGTTTTACTTAGTGATTTTTCTTATTGAGAAAATAATATTGTCTTCCATTTCTATCACAATATGTGATAGAAAATGATATTAGATTATCTAAATTTATCATCCTTAAAAAGCTGGTTATAAACTTTGTTTTGTTTGTGATACGTTATAATTTCATTATTGAAGGTTTTTTGCTTATAATTTATTTAGCATTTTTGCAGCTGTGTTCATAAAAGCAGCTGATTTATAATTTCCCTCTCTTGTCCATGTCTGGTTACGATTTCAAGATCATATTAGCTTCATAAAATGAGCTGGAGAAGATTCCTTTATAATGGAATTAATTTCTGTAGGGAAATTTGTCTAACATAGAGAAGGCTGGTTACTTAAACTTCAATGCCTGTAACCCGTGTTTGGAACACCCATACAACAAAATTTCATTGTATGGGTGTTGAATTCTTATTCCTTGAATTTTTCTAGGCAGTATTTATTAATTTCATGCAAAAAAAATTTTTAAAAATTTCAGTCTTTGGCATTAAAATCATCTCTTCTATGCCATAATCATTATATCATCTCTTTTAGGGTTTTTTTGAGGTAGGTTTTAAATAGTGTGCTTGAATGATTTAATAGAGTTTTAGTTCCAAATTGTCTCTTCTTGACTCAGAAGATGTTAATTTTTCATTTTATTCAGTTTTCAAATTTCTTGGCAGAAATTTAATGATAGTATTCTCTAACATTTCTGAAAGTTTCTAATATATGCATAGTTATAACATCTTTTTCATTACTAATATTGTCTTTTTCCTTTCTTTTTTCCTTTTTCCTTAATTTTATCAAAGATTTAATGAAATTGTTAGAACTTTTCAAAGAACTAGTTTTTCTTTATTTTTGATGTTACTTCTGTTTTAGTTTTGGCTTTTGTTTTTTGGAATCTTAGTAACTTTTTTTTTTTCAGTACTAGGGATTGAACCCATGACCTTACCTTTGTGAGACAGGTGTGGGAACCACTGAGCTAAGTCCCCGGCCCCTTAGTAACTTTTTGATGTGGTCTTTCATTACATTCTGCAAGTCAAATTGAAAGGTTCTAAGTAGCTTCTAATTTCTATAATAATCACCTCTTACTATTTTGAAATATGGCTTTAAATTTTTAATTTGTTTGTTTGATTTTGTTATTTGACTTATACTCATTGCATTTTGGTTCCAGAATATTGTGTGGAGATATTAATATTTTGGGTTTACTGGAACTTGCTTTGTATCTTTACATATGGTCAGCTTTTGTAACTATTCCATGATTCCTCAAAAAGAATGTGTTTTTTTCTGAATTCAGGGTTCCATATGTGTCTTTTGGATTAAACTTGAGGACTGGGTTGTTTAAATAATCTATATTCTGACATGTAGTTCTCTCGAGTTACCATGAAAGAAATGTAATTTTCATGATTATGAATTTGTTGCTTTCTGTTTCTGGATATGTGCTATTTCAGGGTCAATGTATCTTCTTGGAAAATTGTTCATTATATCCTTATTATCTGCTGGAATGAGATTCCCTGGTGTTGTAGAAAATCAAGTAGAATGGCTTAGTCATAAAGAATGATAAATTAGAGACATTTATACTTAAATGGATGCACTTTGAGGCCATACCCATAAGTGAAATGAGTAGGTCACAGATGTGTAAATACCATATTGTTTCTCTAGTATAAGAAACTGAAGATGTAAATGAGGTCCAAAATGTATGATAGATATTGTAAAATAGGAAGAAAATGTTCAAAGGGAAAAGGGAAAGGGTAGGGGTAGGGGAAAGTAACAAAGGGAAAGAAAAAATTTAATGGTTAAAAACAAGAAAAACTAGAAACAAAACTTATGTATATGGAAGGTGGTAGAGATGGCAGAGGAATGGGAGAAATGATAATCAAGATATATCATGTATAGGTACAAATTCTCAGTGTTGAGTGTGATCCAGTATATCTAAAGTGTACTGATATTTAATTATGATTTTTTTAAAAGTAGAATGGCTTAGTGGAAAAGAATTTCATTTTTCTCATAAAATAAGAAGTCTAGTAATAGGTGAGAGCTGGTCAAGCTCTTCAAGGAAGTTTTCAAGGACAAGTACCCTAATTTCCTCCTCCTCTGTTCTTAATATATTATTTTCAAATTCCTAGTCGCTGAATGGTTTGTCTATGTTCAGCAATAACATGGCATTCCCTATAAGAAAAAGGCTGAAGGAAAAGTTGATAATAGGTTGATGGAAACAAGCTATATGTCAACTAAAACTATTTATTTATATCAAGAAAATAATGAATTTCCTGAAAGTTTCACCCAGTCAATTTCTTCCTACACACTGTGGCCTGAATGGTCGCTGATCATCTCTTGCTACAAAAGAGTCTAGAAAACTGAATGTTTTTAACTATGCCCATTGGTACTCCAGCTGAGTTAGGATTCCATTACTGAAGAAGAAAGGAGAGTTGAATATTTGATAGAAAGTCAGCAGTATTCACCATACTCTCTTTGCGTCTAATAATACTTTTCACCTTAAAGACTATGTTGTCTAATACTACATGAACTTTTGTTTACTATAGTACTTGTTTAGTCTGCTTATATCTTTCATTACTCTCAATATTACTGTTATATTTAGAACTCTCATAAATGACATAATCTCAGTTTTCATCTTTTAATTAAAAAGGTAACCCATTTATATATTGTCATACTTGTAAATGAGTTTATTTCTACTATCTTACCAATATTTTATCTGCAGCTAATGCCTTCTAGTTAACATGTTTAACTTTTTTGCCTGTTATCTTTTTCTTGTATTTCTTTTGGGGGGACAGTTTTGAGACAGAGTTTCATTTTGTAGTTCAGGCTGGCCTTAGATTGGCAACAATCCTCCTGCCTCAGCCTCCCAAGTGTTGGGATTACAGGCGTGAGCCACCACCCCTAGCCCTTCTTATTGTTTCTTGAATTGACGATTTTATTGCTTGACCAACATACCCTTCACAAGTTTGTTACTTATATTAAGAATTTGGAATGTTTCCATTGTATCCTCTACCAAACATCCCATCAGACAACAGTGTGTGTAAGTATTGTCTTGTACATTTATCTTGAATTCCTACTACTAGTACTATTACTACTATACTACTACTACTACCTTGGCTCAAACTAACTTTCTATGCTCGATTTTTTTGAATAATCATCTAATAAACCTTTTAGAATCATCCCTTTCTGCTCTCTGCATTACTTCCTTTGATTAGCTAGAGAAATTATTCAGAAAAAAAAAACAGAAAAAGCATGGTCCATTCAAACTAAGCATTCTTTTCCTTTTTATTTTTTTGCATAAGGTCTCCTTTACAGTTCAGGCTGGCCTTCAACTCACAGTGCAGGCATACGCCATCAGACTCCCACCTAAATTGAGCCTTTTTAACACCAACAATTCATGAAAGGAAAATGACCGTGCTCATGAAAGGAAAATGGCCATGCTCATCAGAAAATGACCAATGCTACTGTGCTTCTCACAGTAGCATCTCAGTGAATAGCCTTTCCGTTACTGAAGTGCAGAACACTCAAAGTGAGACACACTCCGGAAGGTCCTGAATTCAGTTCTGGGCCTAGTGAATGTCAGGTGGTGTCAGTGGGCCGTCTGAGCTGCGGTGATGACTAGGCTGTTAGACATATGGCTTTGAAATTAGTGCATGTTAGCAGTACCAAACAATCATTTTATTATCAAGAAGAGAGAGGTGGTACATGCACGTAACACATCCATAAAGAATATGCTAAAAACAATCCAGAGGATCCAGTAGAGAGGGAAATGATAAAGGATGGAGAAGGCAGAAATGATTCACTGAACGTATGAGAAAGTTTGTTGGGGTAGAGTACTTAGCAGGATGACGAGCAGAGATTCCCATCTGGCGGAGGAGTAGAAAGATGCAAACCTCTGGTCATGACTTTATCAGCAAGTTACTGAAGTGCCCTTCAACTGGCTTAAAGATAAAAGACTAGAGAGTGAGAAAGAATGGGTCTGGCTAGTCGGTTAATGACAGACATACTTTGCTGAATTTCTGGTGTCAGAGATATTTTACTAATAATATACACTCACATGAATATGGAAACAAATGTTAAAGAATTTACCCAAACTCGTAGCTGTGGTGTGTGTCGTGCAACTGGCAGAGGTGGGGTTGAACCCCAGATCGATGTGACTTTGAAGCTGACATTGATTTGGGGAAAAAGAAAAGAATGTGACAAAGACAGAAGTGATGCCCTTCAGTTTTCCACCGGCTTGTGAAAATTCTCTGTCGTCCCTTCATTAGCCTTCCCACACTTTTGGACATTAAGATCCTTCCATGACCCTGTCGAAAAGACTAACCTGCCTGAGAAGAATTAGTTGTCTTCAGTAAGTTGCATTTGTTTCTGATAAATGCCAGACATCACTAGGACTAAAATAGAATTCGGGGTCAGATTCCTTCATGGCTGGGGAACTCTGCAGCTGTGACGGATGGATCAGAAAGCAAATGCTAGAAGGAGAAAGGAAAGAAAAAAGAATCCATCCTAAACAGAACCTTCTGTCCAGACAGTGAAAATGTATCTCCCAGACAGGGTTATGAGTTCCCAGAGTCCTTTACTGTGTGTCCAGTGTGGCTGAGTGCACATGGACCTTGGCTGTCGTGACTTTCCCCTCCCAGACCCCCTCACAGTTGCCTCGCCTTTACTCACACAGTCAAGACCTTTACTCACACAGTCAAGACCTTTACTCACACAGTCAAGCCCTTCAGCAGTCAGGAGGCTTATTATGAGCGGTGATAATGGAGTTGTGAGCATTTTTGTCTTCATGACTGCGAAGGAAAAACAAACAGATGAAATTACTTAGAAATCCTTAAGATGGAGTGGGGAAAGGTGAATGAGCAATTTCTTGGGAAATTCCAGTTTGCTGTCCAGTTTTAAGAAGACTAGCCTTTTCTCTCTTCCCATTCATGGATAGAAACACTTCATGGAGAAAAATCTAAATCTCTCATTTTCTATCTTTGCAAACCTATAAATTTTTTTAAATCTGAATCTTTATTGGTACATAATATATACACATCGTGATCACACACCATACTGAGAAGTTGTACCAGCATATGACACAATTTAAGACCTTCTAGGATGTCACATTCCGAGTATGTTTAACTGGACTTTGTAGCTCATGTGCGCTCCTGAGAAGACTGCATTGGAACTCTACAGAGTCAGGAGATGGTTTTTGTTCATCTTTGCTCATTGTGAACCCAGGCATCTCATGCTATCAATGACTTTTAAGAACTAAATGAATCAATAAGTACATTGGACTTTCTGGTTAGAGTATTTTCCCCAACCGTTTTCACTGGTTCTCACTGCTTTCTCTTTACTGATGGTTTCAGGAGATTTCATGCCTGTTTTAATTTTTGCTCATTATACATGAAAACATGTACTAACAAAAATAAAAAGCAGGAAAGAAAGGCTGCAGAAGCTGGAGTCTGATATTCACAGGTGATGGCAGTAGAGAGAGATGCTTCTACTCGAGCAGGATGAAGCTTTTCAAATGCAGGCCCACTTCCTTCATTCCCCCAAAACCAAAGTGGGTCATCCTCCCTTCAGTTTGCTGGGCTACATGCCAATCATCTCTGGAATGTTCCTGAGAATGTTCATAAGTCAGATTCATTGGTAAGTCCAGCCAAGTAAGTCTTATACACCTTTGACTCTGACATACAATGTAACTGCTCTGCACTTCCTAGCAGTGCCCTACGCACCCCCACTGCTTTTCCTCTAGCTCCCTGAGTTCTGAGTGAGCACTGACCCACTGTGCACTGTTGCACCAGACAGCGAGCACATGGCAGCACACCGGTGACAATGTCCAACAGACACATGAGCTACTTTCTTGATTTGTTCTCATGTACAAATATTCCTAATGCGGGGTTCATTCCTATCTCTGAAAGTTTGCAACTCGAATGTTGGTCAGTTGGGCACTTACTATACTTAATTTTTAACTTTTGGGGTAGCCACAAAATATAAGCCTTAAAATATAATAATAAAAGTGATGTGAATTAGAATAAATTTAAATAAATTAGAATAAATTTAAAGTGCTCTTTTACAATAAGACTGTTCACTGTGGGAGCTGTTGTAAATTAAAGAAAATCATAGGAACACATTGCCAAAAGTTGTGCTGCTAATACATTACTGGGGTTTCTCTTAGAGAATGAAAACCCTTGAGTAATATCTAAGTATGTTTGTAAAATTATGTGCATTTATCAGATCATTATGTATCAAGGTAACAGCCTGAATAATTTGAACTATTTTTTATTCTATATCTTTTCATTGATATTTACCTTTCTGGTAGTAATCTGTTGACATAGAAATTATGCTGTCTTAGTAATACAGCTTAACTACCTAGTAAGATAAATTTCCCATTTTAGGTTTACAGATGGTTATTTCATTCATTCAATCTTGCAAATAAACCTTTAAGTCATTTGGGAAAGATGTCTAAAAATGAGTAGTGCTATTATTCTGGAATTTATTTATATTTACAAATAATTTTGATTGAATTATCATCTTTACATCATTAAATTCCCTATCATTTATATCATTAAATATTGAAAATTTCCATCTACTTTCTTTTTAAAAATAATTTAATAAAATTTTATACAATTTATCCAGATCTTTTATATTCTTTTATAGACTTTTCCTCTGTCCTTTATTTCTGCTTCCATAAAGAATTGGATATTCCAATGTTTTGTGTGACTGTGAGCTGTGTATATAATGTACCAATAAAGTTTACTGAATAATGAAAAAAAAGAATTGGATATTCACCATTTAAAAATATTTTTTCATCCTTGTACATATAGATAATGGTCATCTTTAAATTGAAATGCAATTTGCAATTAATAAAATGCCTAGCTCTTCAGTACTTAGTTCTAGAAGCTTGATATTTTTATTTACACATGCAACCATCAATTAAAACAAACATAGACTATTTCTCTTACCACTGAAAGTTCCAGTGTGTACTGCTCCAGTAAGCATCTCCAAGAAGTAGCTACTTTCTGTAACTATTTTTGTCTATCCATTTCATCCCTGTGTGTGTATAGCAAGAGGATCCCTTGCTTTTGATACACATCCATGCTATGAAGTGCGTCCACAGAGTTTTTGTGGTTGTCATTATTGTTTATTTGCTTTTGCTAATATTACATTGTGTGAGTATGTCAGAATTTGTTTGTTCATCTATCCCTGTTCTTGGACATTTAATTTGTTTCCAGATTTTTACTTTTGTTTCTTCGGCTGTGATGAATAGTGCTTCTATGAATATTCTTGTACAAGTTCATGTGTGGATTTATGTTTTTATATATCCTTGAAGGATAGGAGTAGAATTTCTGGATCACCAGGTAAATTTATGCTTATAAGAAATACAAGTAGTTTTTCAAAGTATGTTAACACCAGCTGTACAGATAAAGGTGAGTTCCAGTTGCTTCACATTCCTGCCAACATTTACAGTTGTCATCTTTATTTTAGCCATTCTTGTGATGGTATTTCGTTGTGGTTTTCTTCATGACCTATTACTAGGAGCACTTTTGTATATCTTCTTCATTAAATTTATATTTTAATTTTTGTTCTTTTTAATTGGATTGTGTATCATCCCATTATAGGAATTCTTTGTTTTGGTATACTTGTTATTAGCTTCTAGTCTCATCAATTTCAATATTTTTTCATTTGATTATATTAGATGTCCAATTGGGCAATAATTTAACTTTTAGGCACTTTTCTTATGTTACAGCACTGGCTAGAAGCTTACAAACTATTAAATAGAAGGAGAATTTTGTTCTGATGCTGGATTTAGTGAAAGCATTAACTGTTACAACATTAAGCTCTGCATTTATTTCAGTAGGACTAGATTTTGAATTTTATATCTTTTCTATTGAGATGTTCATATAATTTTACTCTACCAAGTCGTTAATGTGATTTTTTTTTTACCGTCCTAGGTTTCTGACTTTGAAACATCCACGTATCTGTGAATAAACCTGAGTTATGTTGTATTATTAATATTAATAGATTTTTGTTGTTGTTTCTCTGCCAGATTCTCATTGTATTTCTGTAAGATGGCCTAGGCTTTTGTTTTGCTTTGTGTTTGAGGTAGGATCTCACTTCTCAGGCTGGCCTTGAATTCTCTGTGTAGCTCAGGCTGCCCTTGGACTCACACCAGTACTCCTGCCTCCATCTCCCACATGCTGGGATTACAGCTGTGCGCAACCACATCTAGTCTTGGCCTACAGTGCTACTGCTTGTTTGTTATCATTTCAGTGGAGGTCCTGGCATGTTTTGCACATCTTTGTCTAATACTGGTTTCAGTGTTATATTAAACTCAATGGAAGAGTAGAAGAGTTACCATTGTTTTTATATTTTTCTCTAGGATTCATTTTTTAATTGAATTCTTTATTGGAACATTTTATATACAGCTAAGTAAATCGACAGTATGTGCCACAATGTCATTTCCATTCCCCTCCCATTTACCCTCTTCTCTTCATATTGTGGTTACCGACCTATGCTGTGTTCCAAGGCTTCCCTAGACCTCTGTTTGTTCTTGGTCCACATGCTGCAAAGCCACTTGGTACTCAAGTGCTTTAAAACTCTTCAAATTTGGTAGTAGAGGCAGTTTGATGGGAATATTTTGTCCTGGTACTCATCATTTGGAACTGAACATGGAAGCTGGAGCTTGCTGTTGTCAGTTACCTGGTGACTCACTACCCTGTCCACCCAGAGTTGTTTGTTTAGCACTCTGTGTTTTGGTACCCATCATGCTTCCAAAAACCAACAGAGGAGTACCAAGGTACCACTGGGCAGACACTGTTGGGATCTTTGGCTGCTCTGTGTTTTTCAGGTTTGCACTTTATCTTGGAATGAATTCTCAGGATCTAAACTAGAGGGCACGGAATGACAGACAGGAAGTAGGGCAGCAGTAAGCACAGTTCTTACTGACCTTGAGCCATGTAATCGGTTGAACCATGTGAAATTGCAATGTTCCCGTTTTTGACCTATAAAAATGACAGCTTCATGTGACTCAGCCTAATGTTTAGACTCTCTTCTCCCAGTCAGATATCAGCACCTGGAAACTGGGAAAGCCTTCACTTCCTATAGGTTGAAGATGTTGGAGAGTGATACCTCCAAAGGAGTCGTGGGTGTGGGGGGTTGCTTTCTGATGAACAGTTTAACACTCTACATGTTTCTAAACTGTCCTAGATTTTCTTCCTTTGTGATCCCTGAGATCCTAGAGATAATATTCAGCTTTACACTACTGCAACCCTTCCTAAACAAAAGCAGCTATACCATAGACTACAGAGCCTGGTTAGATGAGGAGCTGAAACATCAAATGATCAAAATATACAACAAATGTTTACATTTTTAAAATTTATTGCTATAAAAGGCACACTGTCATTAATCCTCCCCAAAATACTTTTCTGCTCTCCAAGCACACTTATCACATCTTTCTGTAGCTCTTCTAGAAATCCTCTTTCATGATCATCTTTATGAGTTGTGTTATGTCTTGTTCTAGACGTAGCCCCAAAGCCTCATGTGGACATAAATGGGGCTTTTCAGAGGTGGCTGGGTCTGGAATGTGTGATGCTAGGATTAAAGAAATGGATAAGAATGTAAGAGACAGAAAGGGCTGCTGTTGTGGTCACTTGTTGCTTGCTGCCATGCTGCCATCTGCCTTCCCCCTGCTCTGCTTTGCCATGAATTGTTTCTCTTCTGTGATGCCCCTCTTTCATGCCACCCTGCCTTGGAGCCAGCCACGTATGGACTGAAACCTACAAGCTATGAACTAAATAAACCTTTCCTCCTTTAACTTTGGGTGTCAGTTATCTTGTCTCAGCAATGAGAAAAGTGACACAAGGAATGATCAAATACACAGTGAATGCTGTTGCCAAGCGTCATCCAGTGGAAAGGCAGGTTTGTAGAAACATTATCTTGTGTTCTCATTCGCCCTATTCACCACATATGCTACTGTACAGCCCTTGGCTTTTCCCAAAAGTCCAAATGATCGTGAAAAGTAAATATTTTTAATTAATTCAGTATTTTGAAGGAGCTCAGACAGTGCAATTAAAGACACAAAAGAGGGGGCCGGAGGGTTAGCCCAGTGGTTCCGGCACCTGCCTCGCAAGCGCAAGGTCCTGAGTTCGATCCCCGGTAACCACATATAATGCTTGCCATGGAGACAGGCCCACCAACAATCAGCGCCGCATACCACAATGCCAGACGTGGTGGCTCACACCTGTAATCCCAGCACTGTGGAGGCAGAGACAGGAGGATTGCTGAGTTCGCGGCGGCTTGCCTGGGCACTATAGTGAGCTCAGGGCCAGCCTGAACTACAAAGTGAGACCCTGTCTCAAAAAGAAAAAAAAAAGACACAAAAGAGGACTGCTATAAGTGCTTTAGAAAGTAACAAAAATAATAGGATAAGTGTGTTCAAAATAAGAGAATCGAGGGGGATTACTAGCAATATGTCTTTTACTGTAATAAATTTTCTTTAATATGGACATCCACCATGTTTTTCATCATAAGGTGTACTTTCTAATAATTAAAGTCTATAGAAATCCCAGACACTCTCAAGAAATTAGCTAAAAGCCATGGCAACTTGTATAGCATAGTATAGTTGGAGGATTTTTTTTTGCAGTGGCTTCTTAATTAGTAATTGTGCTCCTAAATTGTTCCATTCCAACCCCTTTTAAACCTGTTCTCTGTGCAGAAGCTTGAGTGATGATTTTAAACGATTGGTTGAACATTGTTAATAATTTACCCAAAATTCTTCCAGTGATTTTCCATTCCATCAGAGTAAAATCCAGCGTCTTTCCAATGCCCTGTGGGATCTGCCCCTTTCCTCCTCATATTATCTCTGTCCCGTCTTCCTACCACTTCCTACACAATTTTCCCCACTTGGGCTCCACTGGCCTCTTTGCGGTTGTTCACATTTAACTCCTGCCATCGGGCCTTTTTCTCTGTTTAACCACTTTCCCTAGAGAATTTTATTCCTTCCTGTCTCTAACTTCAGATCTTCCCTTATATGGCGTAGTCTAGAAAACTTTTCTATATTCTACTTAAGACTATCTCTCCTTCTATCGGATTCTATCTCCCTTTACTTTTTAAATAACACTTTTTTACCAAATAACATATATCATTATGTTGTGATTTGAATCTAGGGTGTCCCCCCAAAGCCTCCCGCGTTCGTACAATTAGATTGTGGGGGCACCATACTGAATTCACTGAATGTGCTATTAGGAGGTGGGGTCCAGATGGAGGCAACTTTCTGGGGCATGATCTGAGGGGTGTGGCTCCTCCTTTCTCTGCTTCCTGATTGCTGTGATGAGTAGCTTTTCCTCCAACAGATTTGAACCTGCCAGGCATGAACTAAAACTTTAAAACTTTCCTCCCTCCCTCCTTATTTTTTTCCTCCCACCTTCCCACCTTCCCTCCTTCCCTCCTTCCCTCCCTCCCGCCCTCCCTCCCTCCCTCCCTCCCTTCCACATGTCCAGATTCTGCCTTAGCTCTTGTCCTGGGTGACATCAGTACCGCTTAGTCGAGAGAAGAACAGATTTGTACACTACGAACTAAGTCATTACCCTAAAAGACCAGGGAATTTCCCAAGAACTCAGGCAACCACGGGGCCAGGTTTGTCTCCCAAACCCCCTGCCATGTGGAGTGGCCACAAGCTGTTGCCAGACTGCTACAGTAGTTGCCCTACTCTTCCTAGAGACTATGTGAGTCTTTAACGGGAAACTGGGTGGAAAAAAACTTCGGCCCTCTTCTCCATCCTGGAAGTTGGAGTGGGGGGCTCATTCTGAAAGTCAAACCAGATTGTTTGACACATTCTAAAAATCACCATTTTTTAAATGAAGACTTAGGATCTTTCTTCGTTACTTGCTCATTGCTGAGACACAAAACCTGAAACCCACAATTTGTCGGAGGGAAAGTTTATTTTAGCTAAGTCTGCAAGGATTTCGGTTCACATGGGGTGGCTGCAAGGTGGCAGGGTGCATTATAGAGGCCTTGGTGGAGAAGAAAGACTTCCTGTAGGCAGGAAGCAGCCGCCATCAAGGAAGGAGGGAGGTATGAGGCCATCCAGGCCACGCCCACAGTAGCCCACCCTTCACCAGGTTTCACCTGCCAGCATCACACCCTTTGCAAACCGTCAGTGGGCTAATCCAGTATCACAGCCCCAGGATCCAGGCACCTCCCCAAGTCCCACCCACGAGCTCATGCAGCTTTGGGGAACATCTAGACTATGGCCAAACAGGGCCAGAAATTTCATGGGAACGGAGAGTGGCTCGATCTCTATGATAATATCTGATAATCCTCTATGGTTCCCAGGACATATCTCATTTGTTTTCTTCCCTGTATAATTCTGTCTACGGAATTACTCTGTAGTGCTAGTAGTTACGTTAGCACACCTGTGTCTCCTTTATCCAGCTTGCAGATGAGGATATAAGGTGTGTTCCAATACGAGTTGAGCTGGGGGAGAAGCCGCTGCCCTGTGCTATCCCAGGTCATCTGTTTTTCCCTGTAGAGATCACCAATGTTCATTCGCTGATGAGATACAAAGCATTGGACCTTTGGGTACCAGGCCTGCTCTAGTAGATGTGGGGCAACTTACGTAATAAGTTAACATGGGTATCTCAGATGGTGTGCTCACTTGTTTACATATATTCAGTCATTTAGTGTGTGTGTGTGTGTGTGTGTGTGTGTGTGAGAGAGAGAGAGAGAGAGAGAATATTATTACTATCCCTATTTGAAGCACATGTTGACAGCCCCTGATTATGACTATACTGCCTTTCTCGGTAACAAATCCCTTATTTCACTCAGGAGTCTTACAAACTTGTGGTGAATACTGAGGAAGTAGTCTGCTGCTGGTGCTCAGAGCAAAGGCAGATCCTCTTTTGCTAAAGCACCGTGTGGCCCAGTTCTCAAATCAGATTCAGTCAAGGTAGCTTTTCTCACTTTTTCTTTTCTCCACTAGCTAGGAAAGCAAAAGCCTTTCTTTTCAGTAAATGAAGAACAGAATAAAAAATAGATAATAAGAACTGGGAAGATAGGTCTTTTTCAGACAGGAAGGGATCAGCAGATAGAAGGAGAGGAGAAAGGAATTTTTAAAAAAGAAAATAATTAAGATGTGTTATAGACATGCACAGTTCCCCACAAGGAATGCAAACTTCATGTGCTGCAAATATGTACCAATAAAAAAATTACAACTTTAAAAGCAGGAGATAATTTCAGCCCTGCAGCAGAAAACTTGTGTGCGAGACACTTTTCGCCCCCAGTCCAGCTGCTCTGAGTTTCCACCAAACAATAGTTTGCCCCCCTTCCTGTTTTATTAGCCCCATGAGCCTCTTGGGCTGTGAAGGGGCTCCCCACATCCGGTCTGACTGCCTGGTTGAGGGCCTGGCTGCAGCACAAGTAGCCTGGCCAACCCAGGGAAGTGAGCCTCTCTCACTGTGTTCTCCTCCCTAGCCCGAGACTCCAGCTAAATGTGCTCCATGAAGGACATAGCCCTTCCGCATCTCATTTACAGATATCTCTGATCTTATATAGCAGTAGAAATATGGACGAAGAGTTGTCAGAGCAGAGAACAGAGGCCCAGAGAGGTCCTGAAATTTGCACAAAGAAGAAAACTCGGCAATCTGGATCTTCACAGATACAAGAGAAAATTTTGCGAGTAAAAAAGTGAATTGGAATCATTTGAGCAAGAAGAAACAGCACACGAAGGATTGAAAGAGGAAAACAGTGTAATGAGGAATAGCTCCTACTGATTGAGGAACAGGATACTTTAGGAGAAATAACAGAACACCTGGAAAAGTTGTCTTACAGTTTTACCAAACAGCATCCAGGTTTTGTTGAAGAATTTAAGCAGGACTGACTGGATCAGATTGTGTTTACCTGGAGGACGGCTTGGGAGCGGAAACTGCTTCTGAGTCATCTTTCACAGACTGAGGCAAAGTGAATAGAGGAAGATCTGAAATCAAGGCATATTTTGGAGGTGGACTAAACGTGACTTGGTGCCCTAGGTAATAAGCTGTAAGGGCTGTGTAACAGGGGTGGAGAAACAGCTTCTGAGACAGAAGAGGATTGGAGGAGGAGGAGTACTTCTCTCCACTAAAATATTTTTAAAACATAAGAAGAAAAACCCTTAAATGATTGTCTTTGGGTCAAGTCTTCATCTATGATGGAATAAAAACAGCATGTTTTCCTTTATACACTGCTTGACTGTTGATCAACTCACTTGCTGTGATGCTTCTCTTTAGATAGTATCTTTATTAGAGAACTGTGTGTTCCTGTCTCCCACAAACTGCACAAAGTCTTGGTTTTGATAGAAATTTGGGGGATGACATGGCTTCTGAGGATCAAGGTGAATTCAAAGTTATTTCTAACTCACCTTAATATTTTCCTTATCCATCAGAGCCAGGACATAATGCACAATTCTAAATGTGCTGTGATATTTCCTTGGACTTTTAATTATAAATTTTCATCTCCAATTACTTATGGTTTTTTTCTACTGAGAATTGATGGATATGCAAAAAAAATCTTTTCAGGATAGGTTATTGAGCATTCAAATTAAACATTAAAGCTTCTGTAACCCTTTAATTTTTGAAACTGTTATCTTTGTTTCAGCCAAAGAATTTCCTTGACTAGACATGCTCCTTTGGAAAATAGGAGGATTAAGGAAGTCACATGTGAATTTTAAATGATCTATTAAGGAAGCATGTTGAAGAAAAATAAGTTTCCAATATTCTGAATTACTACTCAGGTACACTAAGGTTTGGAATTCACTTCATTTTTCCTGTCCCCTTTTAAAGGTCCTTCCTGTGCAAGTTCCTGAGATCCTGAATTAAGCCCTTTTAGTCAACACCCTTCATAGTTTTGGTGCCTTAATCTCCAGATCTTTTCCTCAAATACAGTTGTCCATTCCACTAAACCCTGTCTCCTTAATCACAGTTCTCCAACAGTATCTTGTCTCCACTTACCCACCAGCTAATATCTGAGGGAAGAAATTACAGATCAAGCCTGGAAAGACTGCATTTGTCCAACCACTGAGATGATACTTGATTCTTCTCTAAAGCAAACAAACTTATTGAACACTCACTATTTTCAGAGACAGCCCGAGGTTTGGACACAGTAGAGAAGATTATAAATATTCTTGTAATTTCCACTTTATGGACCTAGTTTTAAAGTTAGGAACACAAATTAGCCCCTCTTCTGTGTGATACCAATTCAAATCAATGCTAAAATGAATCTTCCTCAATCTTCTTGAATATTTCTTTTAATGCTTAATAGTTCCTTATAGCTCTTCATAGAGTTCTGATTCTCTCTCACAGTAGTTGCTTTTGTCACTGTCTTTCAATAATTTACATATCTTCAAAATCAAGATGCTCAGAACAGAATCAATGTTCCAAGTAATTTATGGGTGATATCTACTCTTCTTCTTCAAATTGTACCTCTCTTTATGCAGCCTAAAGTAAAATTAATTGTGGATAGTTGATCACATTTTGATTTAAAGTGTGTGTTCTCTAGAGAAAGTATCATTAAACTTTTAAGCCTGCAAAACATGTACCTTGATAAATTTGTATTGTTAGGCTTTACCCACCTTCCCTATTAACCAAAATTTTTATGGATCTTGGGGGTGGATTCCAATATACTTATTTTGTTTGTTGTGCCATACACAAATTCTATTTCCTTTTTTAAACTATTGATGAAATTACAGAACTGGATAATAACCATGTAGTTTTCATTGAAACTTTTGAAATAGTATTATCCAACTGGGTGTGGTGACACAGACCTGTAATCCCAGCACTCAGGAGGCTGAGACAGGAGGATTGTGATGAGTTTGAAGCCAGCCTCAGCTACATGGTGAGCTCAAGGCCAGCTTGAACTGCGTAAACAAACAACAACAAAGCAGGGAAAGAAGGAGAAGAGGAAGGTGGAGGAGAAGGAAGAAGGAGAAGAAAAAGAACAACAACAAGAAAATAAATATACAAGTAAATGTGATTATCCAAATGCATATGAATTCACCTCACCCTTCACCTGTGCTGCACTGTGCACATCATCTGCAAGGCTATCAGAGGAGAGCTTACCAGCCATAACGCCAAGATCACATGCACTGTGCCTCCAGAAACTGCCTGACCTGTGGAGCCAAAAACCCAACTTAAAAACCTAAGTGGTGTTAGTCTGACATTACTTATTTTTAATGAACCTCTTAGGACTAATGATTACTGAAGGGTTCAAACACCACCTCATTCAATAATTAGTCCCAACAACATGCCTGAAATGAGCACCAGGCTTACTAATAGTAGCAAGGCTCTGCTCTTTATACTTGGGCATATGGTTTCCATCTCTACCATGAAGGGCCTCCAGCCATTGCCCTGTGGTGAAGCCCTGGCCTCTCGTCCTAGGGGTAGGTACAGTTGGTCTCCACTGCTAAGAAAAGCCGGGTGCCAAGTAAGCCCTCTGTGAGGCCTCGTTCACTAAGTGTGTTACTGAAGAGAGTATCTGCCAAATTCACCACATCTTCCCTGTTTTGTATGTGTTTTAAAATATGAAAGATTGAAATCCCACCAGAGCGAGACCAGACATCATGATTCCAAATACATCAGAACCATTTTTCTCAATAGAAGGGAAAGAAGTTGCCTAGACACCCCTCCCAGTCATCATTCTTATCATTAAATTCTTTGTGTTATTATCACCCTCAATCCCATCTGCCATCACAGTGCTAAGTTACAGCGTGTTTATGTGGATGTGATGGGAGCGCTCCAACCTTGGGTCTTAATCTAGAGGCCTGGGAGGGGGAAACCCCATTGCATGGGGATTAAAGGAGCTACAGGTGGAACCAGCCTTTTGCTGATACCTTCTCTGAGCACACATCTGCATCTGCATCAGACAGGACTGGGAATCCCAAACTCCAGAGGCACGTTACCATGCAGGCTTGAAGGTGTGGAAGCAAGCCTCTAGCTTCCCAAGGCCTGAAGCAGCTGTGAGCCGTGAGGACAGAGTCCTGTAGTATAAGCACGCCACGGCGACATCCTGCCCTCTGCACTCGTGTCTCCTTTTGTCTTCACAGTTGTGTGTGTGACAGAGATGATGGTTTTTGAGGTAGGATAGGATTACAGAGAAGGAGAAAATTGGGCAGACTCTAGGTATTTTGGGAGGGAGAATTGACACGACTTGCAGATGTGGAGGGTGAGAAAAAAGGAGGAATATAGAGATGGTAATTACTAGGCTTTTAGTTTCAGCCTCTGGAAGGAGGTTTTTTAGCACACCAAGACAGAGAATGCTTGGGTAGGGAAGCTGGGAGCAGGACAGGGAAATTAGATGAATTTTAAAAATATTATTAAATAACGATTTAAAGAAGACATTTGTATATGAGTCTATAATGCAAGACAGAGTCTTGGGTAGAGATATAAATATCAGAGTCATCCATGTAGAAGTGCTCTGTTCAGCCAGAAGACTGGATAAGACCAGATAAGATAGTGATATGAGTTTTTGTTGACCACAGTAAACAAGTATTTAAATATATAATGTTATTATCTGGTCCATGCCTAGCTGAACATATCATAAATCAAAGAAAATTCTTTCTGAAAGGGAATAGTCTTACAGAATTAGAGTTAGAATCCTCTGGGGTGTGACACAGACAGAGGAAAGGCACAGACTCATCCCAGCCCTCTCCCTGTGAGGGCTGCAGGTTCACTCGGGTCTCGGCACCACCTCGGGAAGTGTCATCCTCCAGGCACGCTTCCAGTGGAATTAATCATGTTAGTACCTATAAATAAAGTGCGATCAACAGTTACTTTAACAATGCATGCTAATTATTTGTAGGATCTACCACTGGAAAAGGACATTTTTTAATCCAATTTTGTCATGTCTGGAGAAAATATGGAGAATACAGTTGGATTCCTGAGAAAATGGGATGATTAATGGTATCCATGTGAGTGCCAGGCATGGTGGCTCACGCCTGTAATTCCTAGCACTTGGGAGGCAGAGACAGGAGGATTGCTGAGTTCGAGGCTTGCCTAGGCTACATAGTGAGCTCAGGACCAGCCTGAACTACAAAGCAAGACCCTGTCTCAAAAAAAAAAAAAAAATAGTATCCATGTGAGAGGTGGACCAGGTATGGGTTATTGGTATAATTACAGGACATATAATACATGTTGGAAGTAGAAAAGTACTTTCTGGATAAATTTTTTCTTACTGGTATGTCTTATGAGGTGGTTGTTCTACTTTTAAAGGAAGTTTTGCACAATAAGATTTCTCAGTGAGTTAATAATGCTGAGAGTTATGGTAGCAAAGGGCGAGTGGAAATAGGAGCAAGAAAGGGGAAATCAGATGTCTCGTTGCCTGGTGGCTCATGCTGGACATTAAACAAAAGGCCCTAGGAAGGTACTAAGAGTGCAACACATGTCCGAGGAGTCTTGCACCTCTTCTTCACTTGTTTATCACTTATAAGGCATAGTGTCAGGTGTGGTGGCATGTCTATAATCACAGAACTCTTGGATATTGAGGCACGAAGATCACAGGTTCAAGCCCAGCTTGGGAAACTTGGTGACTTAGCAAGACATTGTCTCAAAGTAAAATAATAATAATTCGATTTCCAGCGCCACAAAAAGGAGAAGGAGAAAACAAGTAGTCAAAAAATACTGAGGTGGATAAGTGGGCATTCATCCTAAAGAAGAGTACACAGAGTTGTAGGGAGGAAAATAATTTTCAACCCCTCTAGGAGGGAGGAAAAAAATTTTCAACCCCTCTAGGGTTTCTGGCTAGGTCTGAAATTAAAACTGAAATAACAGGAGAAAAGTGTAACAGTTATTTAGCCAAAGTTCCATATGAGGCTTCAGAAATGAAGACATGGGACTGAGGGAAAAGTATTTTTATGCTTATATGTGATAAAGAATGAACAGTGTATAGAAATATGATTAGGTGTAATCTGTCTCCACAAGTGATTCAATCACATATGTTTGTTCAGGTCTTCTTGGTCTCTCTATGTAGCACCTCTTATTCCTGGGAATGACACAGGACTTTGCTTCTGAAAGTCTTCAGGTCCTTTAGTTCAAAGTACTTAGCATGTAAAAGCACTGTGCGGGGAGATATCATTTTCTGAACCCTGACACTTGTGAGACTAACAATGGAATAGCAATACTAGCTACATTGTGTGTACTGCCTACCTACCTAAGTTGACCTTTCTAAAATAAACTCTGTGTTTAAATATTTATTCTGTTTTGCAAATTAAGAAAATGAGAATAGAAGTAAGGAACCGAGAAATGGTATAAGTTATCTAAGGTTGCAGAGTGTTTAAGAGTCAAGACCTGAACCCAGTTTCAGTTCATTGCATTACATGTTCAAGCTTCAGGAGTTTTAAAATGGAAATGCTTAGAGCCATTTAATATTTAGTGTCATGATTGAAATAATTTGGTTAAAATTACCATCTTATAAATTGTCTTCTACTTCTACATATTTCTCCTTGATTTTGTTCCTTCTGCCTCCCTTATTTTTTTTTCTACCTTCTTTTGGTTAAATGGGATATATTTCAGCATCCATTTCATCTCCTTCCTTTGTTTACTAACTGTAAGTCTTTATTATTGTAGTATTTCTTTTGGATAACTAGCATATATCTTTCACGTATACTGATTAACTTTGCAACAATTTTGGGATCGTATCTTCCAATGAATAAGCCCCAAAATGAGAAGTTTTCTTTTAGTATATTGATTTTCCAACCCTAGGAATAACTTGACAAGATCCTGCTGGGTTTATATCCTCATCCTTTTTTCTAAAAAAGCACAAAGGAATTAATATTTTAGTCCTTGAATTCTTGAAACAGCCCCTCCAGAACTTCATAGATTTGGGGAGGAATTCATCAGAAGAAAGAAAGAGCAGGAATACAAAAGGACATTAGTCAGGCCACTCACTCACTATAGGCCAATGTCACAGAAGGAGTGTACAGATTGTTAGGTAGAGGAGTCACACATGCTTGTTCAAAAATTCCCAATATATCTTGCTAACAGTACTGAACCCTGGCCACACAAAGCAGGAGCAAATGAAGCATTTCTTTGTATGACATTTTCCATCCCCTTGTATCCTCCTGGGCACTCAGCTGCCAGTGGCACTTCTACGCATCTGATTCCTGTCAAGCTGACAAAGAAGCCAGATACTTCCCCACCCACTATACACTAGACTTTTATCAGCATTTCAGGAGAACTTTCGCTAAGAATATAAGCCCTTCTATGTAAATCAGAGTTCCTCAACCTTGGCACCACTGACATTTTGGACCAGATAAGTCTGTAGTGAGAGGCTTCTTTGTGTATTGTCAGATGTTCTGTAGCACTGTCCTCCTCAACTGAACAATCAGAATTCTCTCTAGATAGTGTCAAACGGATCGTGGGGGAGCGCAGTTGCTCCTGATTGAAAGTCAGTGGTTTAAGGGAGATATTAACAAACATCAAGATCTCCACGATCTTGTCCCTATTGTTCATCACTGCAGATTCAGCGCCCCATCTGGAAAGAGCAGTGAACTCACAACGTGACAGATTATTAAAAGAATAAGTAGGAGAATCAATAGTGATGGGTGAATGGCTGGTTATTCTGAGGAAGGGAGTGGTACGGTGGGTATGGACCTGAGAAAAGGGGAGATGTTACCATTTTACATGAATTTTCTACCTTGAATTTTAGCGTTATTTTATTTTTATAATTTGGAAGACTTTAGATATCTTTTCAAAACACTTAAAGACCAAGTATTTCATCTTTGATAACAAATCCTTTAATTTCTATTCTTACTTTCAAAAGTACAAATGTGGGCTCTACCCACAGTTCACATTCTGAATACACTATGAAGTCTGAGGTTTGATCTTCTTTCAACTCATGAGCGAATAGTCATATACCATAAATATTTATGAATGGGATTTATGCCGGGGAGAAATGAAGTGTACTTAGTCCAGAAGCGATCCGACACATCATGTTTAATTATGTGCATCAGTCTTGAGGACAGGGACTGAACCGAGTGAATTTTCACGTCCCAGGCTTGACATGTGAGTTGTGTGCACAGCGCAGGCCCTTGGGAGATGTCTATTGAAAGATTTGACTGCGTGTTCAGAGACAGGACTTTGGTTGCTCCTCAAAATGTTAGATTTTTCTGGACAGGATGAGGTAGGAGAAGAAAACAGGTGAAGCCCTGCCGAGAGAAGAACAGAACCCAAAGGACAAAGGAGGAGGGAAGCAAAGGGGTGACCTGTGGGAACCACTGTCGTCTCTCTTTCCCCTTTGTCACCTGCAAAGGGCTGGGCGAGACCTGCCCTCTCAGAGGGAGAAGACTTGCTCCCACAGCAGGGAACCTGCCCCACAAAGCAACCAAGACTTGACGTGTGTAAAACCACTGCACCTGCAGGACTGTTGCCCTCCCCAGAGGAAGAGACCTGGCCACTCAGGGCTCCGAGAACCAAGGACCCTTGCGTGCAGGTGATGGATTTTATTCTCACGAGACAAACAGTGCGTGAAGACACCGAGCAATCTGTCTGCCTTAGCCACCACGTACATCCCTTTGCCTCCTCTTCCTGTGGAAACAGTCAGGCTGGAGAGGCCAGGCGAGGTGACCTTACAGAGCTGAGTCTGTGCTTCCAAAAATAGAAACATCCTTGGAGAATCCAGGGGGAAAGGAGGCTGTGGATGTTGAGGGCAAAAACCTGACTCCCCAGAGTACTGTCAGTATGAAACTGTATTAATTAGACACAGGCACCCCGCTTGATAACCTCAGGTATCTTGCAGACATTGCAACTACATAAACTGGCTTTTTTTCCTCTCTCTCTGGTTACATTCTCTCTGGGCTAAAAAAAGGGAGAAAGAGACTCATGTTTTCTGACCTATTTGAATGGCTGCGTGCTGCCCAAATTGATATCTTCCGCAGCAGAGGAAGGGGGTGATTTAAAGACTCACAGGGAAAGGAAGAGCTGTGTTAAATGGACCCAAGAATAGGCGGGGGGGGGGGGGGGGCCTGCAGCTCTGCACTTCCATGTGGGGCTGGAAACGTGTAGGGTCCCAAACTGCCACTGTGCAGGGCTATACGAGGGCCTAGAATATCCCGGGTCCGGGGAAGATGGCTGGGGTGCCCAGGCTGTGTGCCATGTTCGGGGTGACTGGGGCACTGTGGGGGTGGGGACATGCAGCAGTGCACAGAGAAACTGGCTAACTTGAGGGCGGGTAGAGGAGCAGAAGGGGTGCAGGGGGCATTCGAAATATGCTAGACAGCACGTGGGCTACCTGCCGAGGGCCAGGTTAGGGTGGAGCCATGGAGCCCCTTGGGCACTTCTTGCACAGCTATGGCTGAAGGCTGTGTGTGAACTGCGGGGTGATAGGGTGGAGCCATGACTGTGCTCCACATGGCTTCCCATGGAGCCACGGACATTGAAGAAGTGACATTCCCCCCCCCGCCCGGAGGCTGTGTTTTGGGCCACAGGCCCCAGCATCAGCTTGTGGACGACTATGTACAGCACGGCTCTGCTGTCTAAGGATGGGCTGTGCTTTCCTAGGCGGGGACTCCCAAAGTGTAGAATGAGTCCATCTCCCTGTGTCTGACCTGGAAGACGGAGATGCCCGGGGTTCGCAAGCCGAGCAGGGGGTGCAGCGTTCCCACCAGTGACCTGAAGCCGACCCTCATGTACCCCAGAGGTACTTTCTAATGCTTCCTTTTGTGCTTTGTCAACAGGACAACGTGGATCTTGGAGAGCTCATGTTTTCCCTCTGCTACCTTCCCACAGCCGGCAGGCTGACCATCACCGTCATAAAAGCAAGGAATTTAAAGGCAATGGACATAACAGGAGCATCAGGTAGGAGAGTCTCAAAATTAGCCTTCCTCATCTTTTTCTAATGTGGTACATCGTGAAGTTTCTAATACAGTAATATTGCACAGTGACAGTGGAACCAAACTGCTTAGATAGCATCCCAGTCCCCTACCTAAGAGCTGTACGACTTTGGTTTGTCATTTAGCCACTCTGGATTTTATATTCCTTTATATTTGTAAAATAATGAGAGTAACATTAGCATATATCTCATGGTGTGGTGTAAATTTGAGTAATACATAGAAAGTCACACGAGATCTGGTATACGTTAGATATTACACAGTGTTAGTTCTGTTATTACTCTCTCTTACGGCTTCTCTGTTGCCACATATTCCTAAGTCTGATTGGACCTACAGTTTGTACATGCAAATACAGCTTCTTTCATTGGTTCCTCGGATGTTACCATGTCAGGCTTCTTGAAGATTAAAGACAATCTTCTCTCTACACTAGGAAACTATATTGTTTGGTGTTTCCAGTGAATCAAACATGTACACTTAAATTCTAAATCCTAATCCAAAAATACTTCACCGTGCAGTTCCCATGATATAAATTCACTAGCTACCTAGGCAGGGGCTCTCCTAGGAAGTCACAAGCTCCCTGTCTTCTAGGATTCCAGGAACTCGGGGAATTCTTTGTCTTACAGACCTGATCTTTAGGAAAACATTACCTGGGGTGGCTCAGAACTGGGGACCTGGGGCTGATTTCACCCTCTTTGGAAATGTCTATGCAATTCTGTTTCTGTCACAGCCAGGCAGATCTTGAATTCCAGCTGGAATGTTTTTAATTCCATAACAGATGTTTTCACATTATTTTAAAATTTCACACATTTTTGGAAGACACTGTCCTGTGCTTTTTTTCTTGAATGAATGACTTAATTATCCTATCTAGTCACTGTCCTCAACACGTTAATTAAAACCCTCAAACTCTAGACTGGTAAAGAAGTTCCACGTGTAGACTCCTGATCTACATTTATTGTCACAGTGCTCTTGCTTCTCTTGTCGGCACAGATCCCTACGTGAAAGTCTCACTCATGTGTGACGGCAGACGACTGAAGAAGAGGAAAACATCCACCAAGAGGAACACACTGAATCCTGTTTACAATGAAGCCATAGTCTTCGATGTCCCTCCTGAGAACATTGACCAAATCCACTTGTCCATAGCAGTCATGGACTATGACCGGTGAGAAACCTGGAGCTCTGTCTCCGTGCCAGTCTGCTGTGCCCTGGGCAGGGGGGGAGCAGGGAGGAACAGACACGGATTCTTCTGGGATGGTGTCTCAGGCCACAGGAAATGACTGAACAGGCAGCAAGCATGTGGAAGGCAGAGAAAACTATGGCACGACAGGTCTTCTCTGACAATCCTGACTGCCTTTAGGGAAAAGATTCCACTCAAAACAGCAGAACGATTACTCTAGCCTAATCATCCACGTTTCTACATACATAAGTTCAATCTTCTTTCTTCCTTTGCTCCTTGCAGTATGTTTAATAAAGATCATTTCCATCCACTTAAATCTGAAAGCAAACACAGAAATGGTCTCTTGAAAATGCTAGAATCAGTATGGATGACGGGGAACATTAAAATGTATAAGATGCTAGACTTTTAATTAATACAGCACAGAAGAGATATTTATAGCCTGCATTGTAGCCAATTGTGTATTTAAAGGACAGATTTGAAAAAAACAGTCACTTTAATATGCAAAGGAAGTATCAACAGGGAATTATACATGTTAAGCCAGTCATTAGACTGAAATGCAAAGTCTCTTTTTAATTAGAAACCTCCCACGTGGTCTGGGCACAATTATCAAAGAAAAAATTATGCTAACTTCTAATATAACCTCACAAATATTACTTGTAGCTAAAATTTTCCCACATATCTCTGAAATGTCAGCAAGGCAGCTTCAATGACCTAAACACTTTATCCAGCCGATGCCTGTGTGAAACATGACCATCTTCCAACACAGCTGCCCCTGGGCATGACAACACCTGTGAACAGTAACCCTTGTCCATCACCTTCAGGCAACACACAGCACGAGCAGTGTCAGGCCCCAGGAGGGGATGTTGCCCACTAGCTAGGGAAGCACTTTTCAAGCTAATGCTGGGTTTCTTGCATTGACAAATCTGATTATGTGATCTCTGCCTCAGTTTAATTGTCAGTAAACTCACGAATCTGGCCTGGAAAAATCCATAGCAGAATCCATGGGCTTCTCTAGGCATCTGATTTTAATGAGCATAAACTCAAAAACCCTTCATGCTACCAATGCAATGCTTATCTCCCCTGTACCACTCACACACAAATACTAGAGAGATTAACCATTTTTTGCAAGAAGAAAATGTATGGGCTTGGGTCCATAAGAGTTAAAGGATGGGTAATATCTTTCTAATTATACAAAAGATTTTAACAAAAAATCACTAAGAAAAAAAAATGGGTCCAAGGCAGAGACCTACCCAGGAAAAGTTTCAGAAATATTAGTCCTCAGGCAAAAAGAGCCAAGGTATTTACATAATTGAGAAATCAAATTGGGCCAAAGAGTAAAAGCTGTGCTTAGATTAAAAAAAAAGAGCATATATGTTGATGATAATACCCTGTATCAGGATGATGCGCAAGGAGACCCAGGAGCCTCCTCTGTTTTACCCTGTTTGTGGCTCAATGCCCAGGACTATAGATTCAAAGCTTCTCCATCACTCGTCTTTGTTGCCTCTTGTGGAAATTTTGGAGGCCATTATTGCAAGAAAAACCCTTCAGATGGCTCCCTGTCTATTAGCTAGAACTAGAGACCAACCCAGTTCTAGAATCAGAGGAGATACCCTAGCACACATCAGGGAGTTCTTTCAACATAGGGTTCTTGGGAGCAAACTATTTCATGTCAATGTTAGGATAGCCAGGTACATCAAATCCCAAGTCCTACTGACTGTGAAGCTTGGCCTATAGTTTTACATTAGGGAATAAAAAAATTTTAAAGAACCACTTCCGCTTTTACTCCCTCCATTTAGTTGAGCAGCTGTTGCCTTTACATACAAAAATTTTAAGACAAAACTATTGTGGGCCATTTTCACAGTGTAGGTCACAATGAGATCATCGGTGTGTGTCAAGTAGGCAACGAGGCTGAGAGGCTGGGCAGAGACCACTGGAGTGAAATGCTGTCGTATCCTCGGAAGCCCATCGCACACTGGCATTCCTTGGTAGAGGTAAGACCCTCTCCCATGTGTTCCACTCTGTCAAAGTGTAAGTGCTTTACTATTGCAGTATAAGACCAACGTGAGCATCACAGCACCACAATCTGCCTCACGATATGTTTCCCAGGTTACCTTTCCTGGGACCTGCCTTTAATCTGAGGTTCAGTCTGGACTACCATTGATCTAGCGAGTTCTGAACACTGATCAGGGACTATCCCTCACTTTGATTGTCGTTTTAAAGGATCGAGAGTATCTGGTTACGCATCAGGGCTTTGAGTTGGCATTCAGAGGGCATCACCAGAATCTGGTGAGTGTGACGTTACAGGCTGTCATGCGCTTTTTTGCGCCTGTTCTTGAGCCTGAGAGAGAAGAAGTCCTGAATCAAGAAATGGCTCTGGGGCCAAGGATTTAGCTCAGGTAGTAAGTACTAAACCTACCTTGAAAGCACAAGAGCCTGAATTGGATCTCCAGTACAAAAAAAAAAAAAAAAGGCTTTGGCACTAATCTGTGACTCTCTGTAACTTGGTTAGTATCAGGTTCAGCTACGTATGATAAAAAACAGTAAACTATAAAACAACATTAGGTAAAGTGGAAATTCCTTTCTTATCACAAAAGGTCCAGAAGAAAGCATTGTAGGTTGTTATTATAGTGACCCCAAGATCAACAGAGACCTAAATGCCTTCACCCTTTCTGCTTTACTGTCCCATTGGTCCCACTGTGATTTATTCTTCAAGTTACTTCATCGTGCAGTGTGGTGGCTAAGCTCTTTCATATATTTGCCAGGCCATGAGCAGGTGGGAAGGGGCATGAGTAAAAGGAAGCCACATTCCTTTTTTAAGAACTCGCGCGATTGCATGCGACACTGCTACTTACATTTAATGTAGTCGCAGAACTTTGGGCATGTCTAGTTGCAGGGGATGGTAGAAAATATATTCTTTTTGTTTGGTGATCAATTGAAAATAGGGTTTTGTTTGTAGGAAGATGAAGGTGGGATTCCTAAAGCCAACTGATCGTCTTTCTACCACACCTGTCCTCATCCATTCATTAATCCCCATCACTTCTTACTCATTCTCCTCTCTGTGCTTTTGTGTATCGTCTCTTTATTCTGCTTACTTATTCCCTCAGAAGTAGTTTATACTGGCTCACACTTCTGTGAAGCAAATTTCATTTAGATATAGAAAATTCAGCTGTGCATAAGAAGCCCACTCTCCTCTTGTAGTCTTTTCAGCTGACAAGAGAGAGGAAAGATGGTGCATAAGTTAATCATTAAAGTGCAGACCATAAGCATTATCCAGGGAAAATGCTACAAGGGCACAGAGGGGAGAGGCAATTGTGCATAAGAGGAGACGTTGGCGAGCCTTCTTGCTTTCTGCTCTGAGCAAGTGAAAAGAATGTACCCCCTGGGAGTGGGAATGCAGGAAGCAGACAGTGGTTATTTATGAAGGCATTTTGAGTTCCAGGCAGAGAGCATTCTGGGTTCTCCTGGTGCAGGCAGCTGCTCCCTGCGCAGCCATCTTGAGAGGGCAGAACCAGAGCCTTTGCCCAGGGTCTTCCATAGATGGCCCGATGTCTGGTTACTGCAGACATGTGAGGCCACCCTGAGCGAAGCAGAAAGACTCTTAACTCAGGTCTGAGGGCAAAGGGACGCGATGTGGCAGGAGGGAGACTCCAGGCCTCAGGGCCTCTGAGCATATTCAGGGAGTTTCTGATCTGCAGATCCCTCAAGACACCTCTGTCCCCAGGCCATGAAAACTAAGACTTCCTCTCTCATGCATTCAAAATTAACCCCTCAGAGAGACTCAGAGGACCTGTGGGGTGGGGCTCTTGAGAAGTAGCAGGAGGACTGACACTGACTGAACTGTACCTCACTACCTCAGCTCAGCGTAGAGGAGCGCTGAGGAATTCTCAAAGGAGGTCCTCCGTGAGCTCAATAAACTGTCCAGCCCTGTGCAGGCAATGGCGGTTAGAGTCACAATAGACTTCTACACCCCGGAACTCGCTGCTGACCTTCATTCTGCCTCATAAGGATGAGGGAGGCGGCAGGACTGAGAGATGAGCCCCATTTGTGCGTCAGCCGTCCTTCCTGTTCCCAGAGCAGGGAAGTAATCCTCAGTGGGGTGTGGCATCCCCAGCCCTCAGCAGCAATAGGCGTGACTCAAAAGAGGGACAAGAATCAGGCCTCGGAGCTCCCTTCACTGCTGAGGGGACAGTATGTGTGACTTGGGGCACCAGGAAATCTTCCTTTCCACTTTTTTACAGATCTGCAGTCCACAGTTATATAAGTGAGAAGTAACTGACTTTAGGGTTAAACCTCTGAAACTGGGGAGTCACCTGTGCAGCAGCTAAAACAGTGGTCGCTTCTCAGTTATTACAACAGAGCTAAGGGAAGGAACCGCCTGTGCCCTGATGGGAGGGCAAACCAGGGGGCCACTCCTTGCTTGTTGCTTTCTGTCTCTTTGAAGTAATGCCCTGGACTCCAGATCCATCCAGAGAGGGGAAGCATCGCTTCCCCTTTTAGAAATAAACATGTAACTGGCAGAATTGGGGCATTGGTACCAGAAGAGATGAAAAGCAGCACTGGGAGGCCAGCCGAACTTCGCTGCTCACTGTTCGGGCAAAGAAGGCTGTGGGCAGAGCACGGGGACCCACACCGTTAGGCTTGGACGGACCCAGATTCCCACTGCTCCGCCACCCTGTGCTGCTTGTCCTTCCGCCTCAGTCCTCCTGTCTGTACAGCAGCCACATCAGCCGGGCCTCTCAGGGGTGGTTGCGAGGACTAAACAAGCTAACGCGCAGGAGGCACAGCCCTGGGGCTGGTTCTCAGTTTGGATCGCCGCGTAGGTCCATCAGTCTGACAGGCTGCCGCGCATCCTCCTGGGACAGTATCAGACAAGGAGATAGCACCCTTAATGTTTGCAGTTGTCATGGACAATAAGAGAAAGGCTGAGAGGCCCCTCCGTGGCCCATCATCTCGATTCCGGGGCCAGTCGCTCGGGGGGCTGCGCACAGATGTGCTTTAGTCACTTCACCTCTTTTCTTTTGCTCTAAAGATAAGTTGCTGTTATACTAAATCCCAATCCTCGGTGTGTGTGTGTATGTGTGCGCGTGCGTGTGCACGCATGTGCATGCACAGATGAGCATGTGTGTATGACAGAGCAGCAGAGATAATGAAAGGAGGAGTCGGGATGTAGTGTGAAGGGAACCAGCCTGGCAGAAGCTCCTCACTGCTGGGTGCTGAGGGGCCAGGTTAGGATGGAACCCTGAAACCTGCAGAGATCTGGCAACCTGCTCAGGCCTCATCCAATACACCCTGACCTTGCCAAGGCAGGTGGCAGATGGAGTCCTCAAAGCCAGTGAGTTCAATAACCCGTCACTCTCTCAGCGATCCCAGATGGCTTCCCTGTGCACTCAGAGGCCAGCCAGTGCCGTCCCCTTCACCGTGCGCGGTGCCAAAGGCTTGGGAAGCTGTGTAGCCGCTTCCAGAGCAGGCCCCTGGGATGTGGGGGTAGGAGCATCTCTCCATGGGGCCATCTGAGTGCCAGAGCCCCAGAGGCCCCCTTGCCGGCACCTGCCTCTGCCCAGTGGAGATAAGAGGATGTTGGCCCACCTTTCCCGCCATTGTGAGTGTGGAGCAGACCTACTTCATGAGGTTCGAGGAGAAGAACAGGAAACAGTTCCGGGTTAGTGTCCTTTCCCTGTGTGATAGTGTGCAGCATCTGTGTTAATTAAGAAGAAACAGACACACGCACTATTTGGTTACATCAAGGTTTACTTTTCTGGGAGAATGAAGACAGAGAATACAGCCAGACCATGTATAGTAATGATCAGCCACTTCATCCTGAGGGACAGAGGTGGAAAATTCCAACGCACAAAGTCGTCCTCAGGGGACAGGCAAGTGTGGTTCACTCTTCCTCTTTCCAAATCCACCTTTGTTCATCTCTCTGCGTTAGGCTTAAAAAGTTCTGCACCAGTCAGCCTGGGTGCTGGGACCGTCTGCCTGAACCTGCTTCTCCCTGTTCAGGGCTGTGCATGTTTCTAGCAGTTAGGGAACCATACACTCTGGCATGAACAGAACCTTATTTATCACTCCAGCCTCATTAAGGGTGTAAATTTAGGTCTGTGCCCTCAAACAAATATCAGTTACCCAGACTAGTCTTGAAGTTAACTATCAAGCCCTTTAAGCTCTCTCTAGATATTATCTACCAAATCCTAAGCAAAGCCGGCCTAGTCTCCCGGGGCCACAGGGTTTTGGGTGAAAGCACCTGCTTCCCCAGCTTGGGGCATGGAAATGTGGCCTGTACCCAATCCAGCGGGAGCTTGGGGAGTAGACGTCCTGAGACGCATCCTGGCAGGGCAGGAAGATAGACCAGCGTGAGTGTACTGCTTTCTACCAGGGTTTGAAGTAAGACACGAGGGCCCTAAGCTCCCTGATGTTACTCAGAGCAGATTTAGGAAATAAGAGCAGGAAAGGACGTGGCTTTGGAAAGGACACGGGCTACCGCGCAAATGCACTGCCACTGCAGGCATATGCCATTACAACTGCTCATTCCTACTTTGTCCCTCTGGCCTGCACCGGCCGGAGGCCTCCTTTGCCATCAGTTTCCCATTGAGTTAATCAGTACTTGAGGTTTCAAGCCTGAGGGGAAAAGTGAATCTCATCCTCCCCTCATCTCTTCCACCAAAGGCACTCTGCTTCCTCTTCCTGTCTGGTAGAAACTTTCATTCGACCATAGCAAGATTCTTCTCTGCCTGTGACTCAGGACCTGGACTCCGAGGTTTCCCTCAACATGTAATGGTCATGTTTGAAGCTTGGAAGAGGCTCTTGTCACTGAACAAGTCCTGGCTTGAAGACTCCTGTTTTAGAGACCAAACTGACATGAATCCACCTCTGACTTCATGGGGTCTGCCTTCAGCTTGCAGAAATATGTGGCATGGATCCAGTGTATGGGATGATATGATTATAGACAATGAAAATACCATCCCTGTTGCATAAAGACTCAGTACTTGCACGAGTCGATGAAAGAAAAACTAAACGAGATATGTGCTAAAATTGAGTCGCATTAGTTCTGAAGTTGTAGAATCTCCTATTGGGTGGAGTCTGAAATAGTCGGTTCCAGGTGGAAATGTTACCGAGGGACGACTCTGTAGTGCACTGTTCAGATGGAAACACCCCGATCAAGCCTCGGGCTTCAGTTACCTTTTCTCCTGCTTAGGGAGAGACACGTAAGCAGAGGACATGTCTCCCCTTGGCTCCCATGGGCTTCCGTTTTATGACAGTGGCTCTGCATTTTTAGTACACTGAGCAATATTCTGAACGACGGAGGCCTCTCAGTAAGACACGATGGCCCCCCTTGAGCTGACATGGATAACCAAGACCTAGAGAGCTTCACTGTCCTTCTGTGAGACACGTGGTACACAGAGGTCCCGCTGATGAGCTCAGAGCGTGGCACCCCGATCCAGAGCTGGTCGGAGAAACGACATGGCTGTCACCCCTCCTACTGGCCTTTCTCCTCAGGGATGTGTTTCAGCAGGATCTTATACAAGGTGATGACTTGTTCCACCCATCTGTGAAGATAAAGAAAAGAAAAATAAAGGGAAATAGGGATTTTTGATAATATGGGGGACTTATTTTTGAGATCATTTAATAAAAAAAAAATTTTAATGATGAAATTGGGCATGTCAGTATCCCATAAACATTTGTGGAACCATTAAAGCAAAACTGTTCACAGAGAACGTAAAGTATGCTACCTATTTGTGATCTGTAAACACTAACAATCTTGTTAAAATCTGTGCCAGTTGGTGTAAATGGGCAGAATGCCCTTTAGAGACCTGGCACAGTTAGTGTTAATGGGGCACCATGTTCCTAGCTGGTAGAAGGGACAGGACGGCCAGCAAACCAAACCAAGTCAGTTCAGACTTTTGCAAGTAAGGCTTATTTCTTGTATTATTTATAGAAAAAAAAAGTATTCTGCTATGTTCAGATGGGATATAAAACCAGTGACTTCCCAGAAGCTCTGTAGAGATAGTAATCACACGAAAACATGGGAGTGCTTTAAGGTAAGTAATAAATAACAATGATGTGATGGAAAATAACAGATCTTCCCAAATAGAAAGTCCACTGCATCCTGACTCTGTCGTCTTTCACAAATGACCTTGCGGCAGCAGTTTCTGCCCTGGAGGGTCACACTTGAATAGTTATTAAATAAGGACATGACAGTGGGACTGAGCTCTGGCTCATTCCAGCTCTAGGAACTGCATTCAGAGGTGACTGCTAACAGGACAGGCAGGGCAGGGACTTCCTCCACAGAGGAATTGGATCAGTGTGGTTTACGCTGCTCACTGAAGGAGGAGGCACCTGCTCCTGCTCCTGCTCCTGCTCCTGCTCCGGAGTGTGGGCGGGGCCTCTCCCCTGCTGGAAAAAGCGCCTGGGTCAACAGTGGAGCATCCAGGAGGGGACACCCAGGAAACTCATGGCTCCTGCAAATCAGTCTGGCAAGATATGTTCCTGTCAGATGCTGTCTGCCGTACATCACCAGTGCAACCTGCTGATAGGACAAAGCTGAGCATATCACTTTTCCCAGTAATGGCTCGGGAGAGTCAGCGTCTGATTTATTGATATTTGGAAGTCTGTTCAGTGATGCGTCTTTCAGTGCAATGAGGGAGAAGGGAGGTGGGATATTTGGTTAAGACTGGGTGAGGAAGGCCGGAGTGTTAGCTCAGTGGTTCCGGCGCCTGCCTCACAAGCGCAAAGTCCTGAGTTCGATCCCCGTAAACCACATAGAATGCTGGGCGTGGAGACACGCCCACCAACAATCAATGCCACATACCACAATGCCGGATGTGGTGGCTCACGCCTGTAATTCCAGCACTCAGGAGGCAGAGACAGGAGGATTGCTGAGTTCGCGGCGGCTTGCCTGGGCACCATAGTGAGCTCAGGGCCAGCCTGAACTACAAAGCGAGACCCTGTCTCAAAAAGCAAAAAAAAAAAAAAAAAAAAAAAAAAGACTGGGTGAGGATGGCGATTTAATAATTTGGACAGACCCAGGCAGGTGAGGATTTTATGTCTGGGATTCAGTCTTTATGATTGGCCTCCACAGATGATTTCTAGACGATAATTGCTGTTTTGTTGGAACTCCAGAGAGGAAAAGTAATCTTACTCCCAACTTTTGTCTTTCTCAAAAAGAGTGTCTTAGAATAAAGTTTTTATCAACTTTAAGTTCATAAAAACAAAATAGCAAAGTCACATGAACAGAGTCTACTTTGTGGCAGTGAAATATGTTGGGGTTTTCAGCTTTCATGCTCACCCTCCAGGGGCAAAAAGTAGAAAGGAGCTCATGAAGGAGCCTGCCCACCCCGTGGGTCCTCACTCACCGGCAGGGTGACCATGTCTCAGATGCCCCTTGAGCACAGGGTCTCCTTTCCGGTGGCTGATTCGGACCAGGGACTCAGGGAAGCCTAGTTCCAGGCCTTCTCGGCAGTGAGCGTCAGTCATGGGACCGCTTGCCCCATCCCCGTCGCCTGTGACGTACTTGGCTTCATTGGTTTAGAAGAAAACAGAAATCTACACTTTGTAACAATACATATTTTCTCCCATTTTAAACATAATTTAGTATATGAAATAGGACATTGCTAATGAAAATTTTAAAGAGAGGGAATTTTCTAAAAAGCAAGGAGAAATTTACAAATCACTGACCAACTACCTAATGTAATCTCAACTCTTAGATACATGATGTACTATAACGAATTGAACTCCTACTGTCAGAAAGAAAAGCAATCACAAGTGAGATAGAAAACGGTTATTTCTGCCTGTGTAGCTGTGGTTGGCATGGGCTCACACATTGTACACACGGGTAGCAAGTATTCAGATGGACAGTTTACTAGAGAAAGGTCATAAAACCAATCAAGAAAGTAAATGCCATCAAAGGGATTAAGACTGACTGAATTTAAAAACGTAAACATTCCGGATCTCCCTCTCTGTTATTAATGCTTAATGAAGTCTCTGAAGGGGGCTTGGAGATTTAGATTCAGTTAAATCCACATCTGTTTGTGCTTTCTACTGGGCTTTATCTGCATTCTACCTCTATTGCGATGTGAATGTTTGATGCCCTCCCCACAAATGCATATGCACAAACCTAATCCCCAGTGTGGTGGTCTTAAAAGGTGAGAAATGACTCAGTAACGAATGAGACTAAAGTCATATAAAAGAGGCCCACCATATGCGGATACAGGAAGAAGACCCTCGCTAATGGGAGAGCTAGCCCTCCCCAGACACCAGCTCCTCTAGTGCCTTGATCCTGGACTTTTCTTCCTGCAAAACTGAGCATAACTGTTCTTTATGAATTACAAGAAGATGAGAGTATCCTCCTTGTTGCTTGGAGTCAGTCAGAGCCACACGAAGTAACAAGGCTGAGTGTGACCAGCAACACCTATTCACCAGGGGAAGACCGGAATAGGCCTGGCAGCAGTGGAGCTGCGGAGTCCGTAAAGAAGGGGTCTAGGCTAAGCATCTGGGTTCCCATCCTGGCTTAGGAACCTCCTCAGCAGGGACAGTGCGTGGCGCCCTCCGGGGCCTTGATTCTCCTCAGGAAGGAATTGAGAGCCAGGCGGGGGTTAGAGTCAGCCTGTGGTGCCAAAGAGGGCGATGGCGGAGCTCTTCATGAGTAGCCTGAAGATCAGAGTAGCCTCCCTTTGGGAGGATAACCTCGTAGTGGAGGGGACCAATGTGCACATTCCACTCGCTCTGCGACACGAGGCCCAGGAATGAATTGACAGCCAAGGTCTCTTGTCCGGGCAAGTGTATCACAAGACCCAGAGCACAGAGGGTGGCGACGGGACAGCAGGCCTGCCCCCACCTTGAGCCTGCAGGGTGGCATCAACATTGTCCTCATGGTGAAGTCCTCGAGGTGACAGGATCTGATTTTTCCAGTTACATTTTAAACTGTATATTCCTAAAAGGTGCAGACTATTTCATTCCGGGTTTAGGAATAATCACTGTTAGGAATATGATATACTATACTAAGTCTCACTCCACTGTCAGGAAGAGAAGCAGTTACAAATGATGTCAAAAACAGGGCAATTTCTACCTGGGTAGCTGAGGGCCTGAGTGGCACAGGCTCAGATACTGTAGTTATGGAGAGTAAGTGTTCAGACTGACAGTTTACCTAAAACAACTCATAAAACCGATCAAATTAGTTTTTCAAATATGAAACCAACATGTTGTGCAAATATGGACTTACTTAAAAAATAAATCCAAAATCAGAGATAATGATCCAGAGATTTTTTTTTTTTTTTTTAGAGAAAGAAACCATAACTCTAAAAACTCTGTGCCGGGGGTGGTGGCTCACTCCGGTAATCCCAGCACTCAGGAGGCAGAGGCAGGAGGATTGCTGAGTTCGAGGCTTACCTGGGCTACAGAGTGAGCTCAGGGCCAGCCTCAGCTACAAAGCAAGACCCTGTCTTTAAAATAAAATTAAAAAACAACACCCTGTACTGTAAGAATAACAGGGAGAAATCAGGGACCTGAAGCCATTCACACTGTGTGAGTCAGGAGAGTGTAAGCCCTCACTCACAGAGTACCAGCTGCAGCAGCTCTAGCCCTTCTCCTCCACACCTCAGCGAGCTCAAAGGGTTAACAGCGGAGGCCTTGAGAAACCTGCTCTTTGTACAAGGGAATCACTTTGAGCTGGAGGTGCTGCTGCCAGAGGAAACGCTTGAAAGCAAGAGAGGGAATAATGAGGGAAGAAAAGAACTTTTCAATCACGTGGAAGCCTTCGAGGACTACTTAGCCCAGAAGTTGCATCTCTTACTGTGTTTCGAGCCCATAACTCTCCAGCTCTCCCAAGCACAGATGTAACTTCCTTCCCCGTCTTTACAGATCGCACTGGAGTTCCCGGGAGCTCAGGAGGCTGTCGAGCTCCCTCGGCAGCAGTAACTAAGGGCAGAATTAGTAATAGCAATAGCACTGGGAACACCAGGCTGAGCCCCTTGCTGCAGGGGGAGTGGATGGCTTCTAAACGAATGAGGGTCTTTGAGGGGTGGCAAGCAGAGACTGATATAACTTAATTAGAAAATAAGCTGGACAAAAAAAGAAAATAACTCTATGAAACAGAGATTACTGGGAAAGAAGGAAGATTAAAAAAGAAATAGATGTAAGTCGTGTCATATACTGGTACAAATTCTCATGTGGAGTGTGATCGTGATGGGTATATATAATGTACCAATAAAGATTAAAAAAAAAAACAGATGTAGACCAGGTTGAGAATTTCCTTGTTCTCAACCTAGAAAAGAGGCCCTTGAAGGGGAATCATCTTCCCCCATGATCACCAAGCCCTCCTTGCTCAGAGAACATTAGGTGGCCTCTGTTTTTAAGGCTCTGATGCTACTGAGGGGACTTTCTTAGGGGACTGGTATTGAGAGGGGTGGGAGGTAATTATCTGAGATTCCTTCCCTGTTTGAGCAAGCTGGAGAAAGAATAGCTTTGGAAGAGAAGTATTGGAATCACAGAGAACAGAATTTGGCAGCATTGGGGGAAAAGGAAATTGGAGGCACTCCCTATAGAGAGATTGATATGAATTTGCATTTGGATTTTAAAACAGGGATTGGTGAAAATGCATTCAGGATTTTAAAACTTTCTGAGTATGGCCCAGCCTAAATGTCCCTGACACTTCAATGAGATTCTGGATTTTTTGTGATCTCTTTATATGCATGTATATATGCAGATTTAAATTAGTCCCTCGTATACCAAAATACAGGTAAAGAAGATCCAACTGTTTATACATTGATGTCTAGTTCCAGGGGACATTTATTTTATTTTCTACAGAGTTCACTGTCAAAGTCAAATTCAGTTTGTGAACTGAATGTGTACAACAGATAAATGCGAGTGCTGCTATGGTCAAAGCAGCCAACAACTGAAGGGAGCAAAAGTGATTCAGTGAGAAAGGTTTGATTCGGTTCAACTTGCTAGAAAACTACTCCTTGTGGCGTTTTCACTAACGTTTTAATAGGAAGGGGACTCTCAGGCCGGTTCCACTACCTACGGCTCCTGAGCTGAAGCAAGTTACTTGAAATCTCTGAAGATCAGTTTCCTCCTCCATAAATGGGGACATTAGTTTACATGACACACCTGCTGTGAAGGTTAAGACAGGGGTAGCAAACCCACAGCACGCATGTGCCACATTGGGCTGTTTGTATCACTGAGAGCTCTGAGAAGTTCACTCTCACTGCGATAAGATATCTGAAAGTGGGGCCAGAGATTTAGCTCAGTGGTTCCGGCACCTGCCTCGCAAGCACAAGGTCCTGAGTTCGATCCCGGTAACCACATACAATGCTGGGCATAGTGACTCACGCCCACCAGCAATCAATACCACATACCACAGTGCCGGGCGTGGTGGCTCACGCCTGTAACCCAGCACTCGGGAGGCAGAGGCAGGAGGATTGCTGAGTT